>PVIH01021769.1:0-17136 GCA_004025045.1 Sigmodon hispidus | reverse complement strand
TCCAAACAGACTTTTAAGAAAAGAGCAAAAGGCAGGCACATTCTTTGCCAAAGCATTACAAGAATGTCTGAAAGGCACATATCAAGATTTTCCCCTATGAAACTTCTTGATCTAGGCCCCCAAGTTCAAATCACCCTCAGCACATTTGTCTTCTATGCACCTACTAGGATGTTCCATTAAACCCTGCATAAAGTGTCTAATATCTTTCTAGTATAAAGTCCAAATGTGTTTTGGATTCATCTAACAAAAGCATGAGCAGGCCTATCTATTACAGCAATACTCTAGTCTCTGGTAATAATTTAGGTCTTAGTCAGTATTCTATTGCTATAAAAAGACACCATGATCATGGGAACACTTATAAAAGAGGCTTCTTAGAGTTTTATGGGAGGAAGCATGGTAGCAAGCAGGCAGACAAGGTATTGGACAGGTAGCTGAGAGTTCTATGTCTGGATTAACAGGCAGAAGGAAGAGACACACTGAACCTGGCTTGGGTTTTTGAAACCCCCAATGACACACTTTCTCCAACAAGGTTGCACCTCCTAATCCTTATCAAGTAGTTCCACTTTGTAAATGACTAAGTATTCAAATCTATGAAGCTGTGGGGGAGGGAGCATTCTCATTGAAACTACCACAGTTGTTTTGTATCCTGATATCTGAATATCTGATCTATTTTAGACAAAGTTTCATTAGTTGCTGAAAAAAAAAAAAGAAAAAACCTCTAGCATTTAGGTAGAGCTTTCTATAGATGGATGCTAAATCCGTTTGATCTATGAATATTTTAAATTCATATATTTGTTTGTATTTTGATAGGAAGAACTATAAATTGGAGAGAGTTGCATTGAAATCATGCACTGCTATTACATTAGGGTTAACCTGTCATTTTACATCTAAGAGAATTTTTTGATGACATTGGGTGCTTATGTTTTGGTTAATTTGATTAATTGTTTTTTTAAATAGTACGAAGTGCTGTCCCTTACCTTTTCTCAGTGGTGTTCATATGGAAGTCTATCTTATCAGACATAAGAACAATGACAACTGTTTCCTATGTCCATTTGTTTGAAATATCCCCTGTTCATTTTTTTCTGATAATGTCTGTTTTTTGTGGACTAATATGTTTCTTTTAATTGGGGAGTTGAGAATAATAATATTACAAGTTAGCATAGAATGTATGTTTCACTTCTTGCCATTTTGTTGCCTCTTTAGTGTTACATTTTTCCTCTCTTGCTTCATTATTATTCTATCATGATTTATTCTTGCTTGTGTCCTCATATATGATGGTCTTTTATGTCTGAAAGATTACTTTTAGTATCGTCTATAAAGTTAGTTTAGTAGGCATAAGTTACTTTAGTTTATATATCATAAAAAGTATTTCCTTCAATTGTGACAGGTGTTTTGATGAGTGGAGTAGTGTATGTTGGCAATCATTTTTCACAACTTGGGACATGTCAGTAAAAGCACTTTTGACCTTTAAAGTTTTAGTTGAATAGTCTATTGATCTAAAGCTTGCCTTCATATGTGACTTGTTGTTTCTCCCTTGCCACTTTATACTTTACTTGTTCTGTATTTTTAGTGTTTTAATTATAACATGATAAGAGAGAACTTCTTTTCAGGTCTTGTCAATTTGATAAATACTTCTTGTATCTGAATTTATGTCTCTTTCCTAACTGTTGGAATTTTCTCTTACGATTCTTTTGAAAATATTTTCTATGTCTGTAAAAGATCCTCTTATTTATTGATTATTGTCTTTTCTGTATTTATGTTGGAGCTTCTACTGAAATTTCTGGTTTTCTAATTTCTTTATACTTTTTGGTTGTATCAGTTCATAGACTTTGTCTTTAATTATGCATATGCTCTCCTTTCTTAATCCATTATATCAATGATGTTTCCCACAAGTTTATTTATTTTATTTATTTATGTTTTTATGTCATTTATTTTTTCAGTTGTAACACTTCAGATTAGTCTTTCTTTTTTTAATTTTTTTCTTTTTCCTTTTTCTTTTTTCATTTTTATTTTTATTGTTTTTTGAAAGTCAATATCAAACATTATATAAAAAAGCAAAATATTCAGAATAGATAGCAAAAAGCCCATACAGTAATAAAACTTCTCTTTTCTCTAAAATACATGAAACATAAATAATAAAATCTAAACCTTCTCAAGCCAGGTTAGGCTCAGCCTCAGATAAAGAAAGCACAGTAGGTCACAGCTAATACCCACAGATTCACTATGTCTACCACAGATTTCTGCTAAGCAACCCGTAAGTTTGTTTTGTTGTGTATGTGTGTGTGTTTTAAATCACTTTATTCACCCATCATTTTTCAGTGAAAAAAGAATGTTTTTGCCTAAAGTTCACTAATGAGTGAGTATGTCCCCTGCTTAATCTTTCTGGGTTTGTGATACCTCACCCAGGAGGATATTCTCCAAATCCATCTATTTGCCTGCAAATTTTAGGATATCATTTTTTCTCACTGCTGAATAGTACTCCATTGTGTAGATGTACCACAGTTTGTTAATCCATTCCACAGTTGAGGGACATCTAGGTTGTTTCCAGGTTCTTGCTATTATGAATAATGGTGCTATGAACATAGTTGAGCTAAAGCTTTTGGGGTGCGAGTGTGCATCTTTAGGGTATATGCCCAGAAGTGGTATTGCTGGAATCTTGGGAAGATTGATTCCCAGTTTTAATTTTTTTAGTTATAGCACTTCAGATTAGTCTTTCTTTAGTGTTTCTTTTTGTTTAACTTTGTGAAACTTTGTTTCTTTGGCTGCCTAAAATACCTAGTTGGTTTAATAAATAAATGAATATATAATATCTGGGGTTAAGAAAGAAATAGACAGGGATGGTAAGCAGAGAAAAAAAATAGGTGGAAAAATACAGGGAGAAGAGTTTGAAAAAGAGAAGACAAGCACACCAGGGACGAGCCACCTTGTCACCCAGCATGCTATGGCGTAAAAACGAAAGAGTGATACAGAAAGAAAGATGAAAGCCCAGAAACAAACGATAAAGAGAAATGAAATAATTTAAGCTAGCTAGAAACAAGCCAAGCTAACGCTTGGCATTCATAAGTAAGACTAAGTTTCTATTTATTTGGAAGCTGGTGAGTAGAGCCCCAAAAAGTTAAAACAAAATGAAACAAAACAAAAACAACCAACCAAAAAAAAAAAATCCTACAGTTGTCTGCCAGGAGCCAAAGTCTGTATTGGCTTTAGTACATTCATATTAGATTAGCTATTTTTACTTAGTCATTTTAAGTTTATAGATCTCTGCTTCCCTCCCCCCTGTAAAAGCCAAGCCATATTAGCTTAATCATTTCAGTTTATAAATTAGCCATGTTTATGGGCCTCTGTTTCCCTTTTTGACAGTTAGCCATTTACCAGAAACTACATGACATACCCAGGCTGCAAGGAATTGCTCCCCCGTTAAAACATTTGTGCAAACAACCTGAACTTAAGAGATTCTGCAACCCTTTCCAACGAGACAACTGCTCTGGCAACCTCCCTTCCTGATCCCTATATAAACCCCCTGATAAATATAAAAAATCCGTAGCTTGAATAGAATACTGTTTTTCTGTGTCATTCTTCATGACTTTTGCCCCTTTCATTTCTGCCCTCTAGGTCGCGAGTTCCTGTTTTCTTGTCCTGCTGTTTGGGACAGGTGTCTGGTACATAACTGTCATTTTCTGAGTAGGTATTAAATATAAGAATAACCACAGGTTCTGGATATTACCACTATATAATTGTTGTATTAGACCATAAACACCAGTGGTCCATTTAAATTCAATAACTCCTGAAGAAAAACATCTAACACTGTGGATATAGTTTAAAAATTACAATTCAGTGATAAGTATTGAGATACCTACAAAATTAACTCTTAAAAGAAAAAAAAGCAGATATAGTTAGTGAGGGAAATTTTGGAATGGTGTTAGAATCTTGAGATTATAAAAATAATAAAAAATTTGAATGGTTATGACTAAGAAGGAGAAATATGAGAACAAGAGGAGGAGACTTAGGAATAAGGAGGGAAGTTTTGTAGGAATCCTAATTGGTCTTTTAATAAAAAACCAGATCCAGATGTTGGGGTAAAGCTGAAAGATCAAAGACAAAAGAAACAAGTCTCTAGAGAAAGATCTCACCTCCACTGAATCCTTCAGCCAGACGGAGATGATCCTATCTCCACAAATACTTAGACTGAATGCCTTTGAGCACTCAGCTGAATGGGAAGGAAGCACGGGGTCCAATTTCCTGTGCCTCTTGCCTTACATTTCTTTCTTTGTCCAGCCACATTACTTCCTTTCTCAACCTTCCTAGTCCTGGGATTAAAGGCTTGTGTACTTTTCAAGTACAGGGACCAGAGGCTTAAAATCCCAAGTGCTGGGATTAAAGTTTTATGCCACCACTGTTTGGCTGTTTCTGATTTGGACTAGATTACTCTCATTGTAGCCCTGTCTGGCCTTGAACTCACAGAGATCTAGAGGGATCTCTGCTTACATCATACTAAGATTAAAGTTGTGTGCCACCACTGCTTGACCTCTATGGATAACTCTATAGTTGGCTCTGTTTTCTGGTTTTCAAGAATTTTTATTTAGATTACAAACACTATATCAACACGAGGATGTATAAGGGATATGAATGTATGACATGGTATGAATTTCCTTGTAGTAGACTGAGTAAAAACAATATCTATTCTAAAATCTAGCTGAAAAACATATAAACAACAACAAAACCTTAATTAAACATATATAAAAGATTGGAGATTAAATAATGGAAAACATGGAATAAACGAACTTAAGGGGGTGATTTTTTGTATGTGTGTGCTGAGTTGAAAGTCATCACATCCCTCTGGCTCTATTATAGGCCACATTTAGTGTTGTAGGGAGAGGAGAGGAAGGAGTCACTTGTCTTTGCAGCCTCAGTGTCCCATGAGACTCTGACATATGGGGAACAGAAGGTTGTATCAGTTCTTGTGCTACTTCCCTCATATCTCTACACTCTATCATAGCACTTCAGTTATGTCTTGTTCTGGTTTTGACAGGAATTTACTATATGGCCCATGATGGTGACCTCCTGTTCTTTCTTCCTCAAATTTATAGAATTATAGAAGTGTACCACTATGGATAGCTACATGCATTGTAAGTATATGTTGTCATTAAGTTTCAACGTCTGTATGTATTTATAAAGCTATCATCACATTTAAACTAATGAAATTTTCCCTATTCTTGAAATCTAGTGTGCTTATCCAACTCTTCTATCTTGCCCTGTGTCCCATGTCCCAGTAATTTCTTAGCTATTTTTTTGTTCATTATTATATGCATGAACAATCAACTAACAACAAAAAAATCCAACAACAAAAAGAACACATGGAATCACACTGTAAACTTATTTTGTATCTTGTTTCTATTTTAGTACTTGTATTTTAAATACTCATTTAACAGAGACAATATTTTTGTGTTTGTGTAATATTGTATTCTTTGTTTAAATCTGAGTTATATGTTCATTCACAATTTATGAAAATATGTTGGTTTTTATTAAAATAAAAACTCATGTAAATATGTATGTATAATTCTTTAGAAGAACAAAATTCATTTACTTTAAGGCACATTAGTCAGAATTCTCTAAAGGAACAGAACTGCTAGGAGGAATATATGTATAAATATAAAATATGTTACATATATATCTATTATATTATACATTTAATTATGAACTAAAATAAATTATATAAGTAACTCATTTCAGCTGAGTCAACCTGAGAATAGGAGAACCCTGCAGTTGCTCAGTCTTTGAGGCTGAATGCGTTAGTACTCAGAGTAGTTCCAAAGTGGTTGTCTCACACTGGAGAAGCTGAGTGACCAGTAGTTATTTAATGCATGAGAATCGGGGCCTCAGCAGTGTTAATCTGATAATAAAAGCCTAGAGTTTTCCTGGAGTGTCACTGGCCCTTGGTCAATGATGGAAGCTTGGAAATGCTATTTCTGAAAGCAGTGAAGGAATCAGCAGCATCAGTAGCCACAGAATAAATTAATTGAGCAGTGAGATGGAAGCCAAATGAGGAAAGGCAAGTAATATTCTTCTACTATAGCTCTCCTTATCTGAGCTGCTACCTGAAGGTCCTGCCCATATTTAGGGTGGGTCTTTCCCCATAATTAAATCTATTTATCCAGTGATGCTCAGTATTCTGGTAACTCTAATTTACGGTTGTCAATCTTACACAGCTATTGATGAAATACACATGAGAAAGCAGGATATATACTAAGAGCACATTTAATTACTTTAAAATCAGTATACTTGGTCCCAATGTATTGCATGGTAATCTTGTGAAATTTTAGGCATTATAGTAGCTGTATACAATTTGTTCTTTATCTACCTTTATAATTGCCAGTTAGCTAGTTTTCAAGATTCCTGTGGATCCATGATGCAAAAGCAGTTGTTTGTCTAGAGATAAAATGTGAAGGCTTCCTTATGATGTCTAGGTTCAAAGAGGTTTCTAAATTATTACATGGTATTTGTTAAATATAAAAAGAAATTAATGTATTGGAATATATTGTGACTAAAACAAATTGTCCATATAAAACTCTTAAGCAAAATTTAAGTGCATTAAAACTGAGCAATATAGTTAACTAAAAGGCCTCAGTGAATAAGAAATATTTGGGGGAGGTTTAGAACTATTCTGTGTATTGCTAGTAGAGGTATAGTAGGGTATGCAAGAGTCAAACTGATCAAGATGTGCCCTCTATCTTCATCTAGGTTTGCAGATTATATACTATACACTTAATAAAATCTGAATATTATGGGAGAAAGTACATAGTCAAATTTTAGGCAGACAGCTCAGAAAATCTTTGATTTGTAAATATAAACAGCTGAGTTAACCACACACACTTTTAATCTCAGCACAAGGAAAGGTGGGAGTGGTGACTAGCACTTTTTATCTCACAACTATAGAGACAGAACATTTTTTGTTTTTGTGAGTTTAAGGCTATATGCCTTTGATGTTAACCTAGATAGAATAGGGTATATAAAGGCTCGTAGAAACCCAGAGAGAACAGAAGCGACTGGCAGAAGCGACTGAGAGCGAAGCTAAAAATTTGCCAGACAGCTGGGTGAGAATTGACTATGATACTTCCTCTCTCTGATATTTCAGCTTTCTCCTGATATTTGGCTCTGAGTTTCATTTGTGTAACTACATTTGATGCCCAACATGGGGCTCAAACCCACGACCCTGAAATTAAGAGTCTCATTTGTGCTACTATATAGATTTGTGTACATTCTTCAATAAAATTGATTAAAGAGGGTAGTCAATAATATCTGCACCAGAGAAAATGGAGTTTTTCAACTGCTTTATTTAAAGCCTTTCTATGTAATGCAGGTTTTTATTTCTACAATTTCAATGGCCTGGTACATTGCCCACTAGTTTATTTCTTAATACTTCTTTGGTTTTATTCATGCTTATCACCTTTCTAATATGTTTTCAGTTGGTGACTGGCTTTCAAACAAAACTAAGCCTTTCTGCATGCTTGAGACTTGGTGTTAACTGTGGCTGAATGCAGAAAGTAACATTTGCTCCTGGATCCCATTCTCCAGCTCCTGCTTTTGATATGACTGGTGAAGCTTGCTAAAATTGTGTGAAAATTTTGCTTGTTCATTTTAAATTTAATGGCTATAGTTCTTCTTACCCTGTATATCCAAAATATGTTCCTGTGTTCTCTTAGGCAAACACAGGGTGACAGTCCTATATATTTGTTACTTTCCAGACTTTGGATCACTTATATGCTTTCCTATCTGAGCCTGGGCTACTTCATTATAAGCACAGGTTATGAAAACTCCTTCCCAAGAAACTTCTGTAAAACAGAAAATGGAGTAATTTATTCAAATTCTTATCTCAGTGTCTTTCCTGAGAAACATGCTAAAGAAAGTTGAATAAATTGATCTTCATTCTCTTCTTAACCCTTGCTTTTTAGTGTTCTTTTATTTCGCATGTCTTGTTTCTCAGCTGATATTTGAGGCTTGGATGAAGAATAAAAGAAAGTATTCTGAAACCTATATTTTAATTACTATATTTTAAAAACAAGTTTTTTTTTATCAAGCAGAACTAGAAAAATACATAATTACTTGCAAGTTTAACATAATCATTGATAGAGGTTTGAAAATGTCTTTAATGTATTTGTGGTGTCCTTGAAATCACCAGTCATAACTGTTGTAACAGTGTATAATTCTTCCCAGCAATGAACAATTAGAAAATGAAATCAAGAGAACAATTTTGTTTGTAAGCACAATAAAAGAATGATAGACAGAAGTGAAGGTTTAAATGATAATGAACCTCATAAGCTCATATATTTGAATACATCCTCTCTAGATGATAAAGCTGTTTGGGTGGGTAGGAGCTTAGAGATTTAAAAAGGTTCATGTAATTATCAGCATCTTTCTGTCTTGTGGTTGTAGAACAAGATACGGGCTTTTACCCATTCCTTCATTCCACTATCATGGGTTCTCACTCTCTGAATTCAAGAACTAATTCAAATGCTTTCTTCTAGAAGTTGCATTGTTTATGGTATTTTATCACAGCAATAGAAACATAAGACAGAAGTTGGTACAAATGAGAAGGCTATTTATTGCTCCAACAGACTTGATTATGTGTTTCTTTAGAGGAGTATGGAAGACTTTGTGACTTTGGATTTTTAAAAGTAATTAACTCCTTAAGCATTGCCAAATGGGCCATTTTAGTAGAATCTTAGAAGACAGTGCTGAAAATTTTGCCAATTTTAGAGGTCCAGCAAGATGTTTCAGAGGGAATCAATATTAGCAACAAAGCTAGTGATAATTCTTGTGATATTTTAGAGTAAAATGTGGCTGTTTTCTACCCTTGTCCTAATAATATACCTGAGCCTAAGTTGAAAATAAATGGACTAATTTCTTTAGTGGAGATTTCAAGACAATCTAATGTTGATGTTTTGATGTGGTTATTAATGATCATTTTATGCAAGTTTACAAATAAAAAGAAAGCGAGATAAAAAAGTAAAAAATATACAGTTTAAGGAGAAAAGCAGTAGAAAATTTAATGTCATATTCAAGACTTGTACTGAAAGTATTAGGAGATCAATACAAGGCCTAATCTACATAAATGGAGGGCTGTCCTCAGGAAAAGATCTCAGTGCCACCTAAACTACAAATTAGTGAAAAGTAAAAGCAGAAGAAACTTTATGTTCCAGAATATAACAAAGAAAAACTCTTGCAAATATAGAAAACTTAAGCAGTCAAATGGACTTGTAATTGTCACCCACTGGGTACTGACTGGCTTTAGAGTCATGAAGGATGCAGATTAAAGAGTTGTGAAGGACTAGTGTTGAAGCCAGGTGTGTTCAGGGCAGTTCCTGCAAGGAGGCCTTATTGGTTTTTATGTAAAGTAGTAAAAGAGAAGCTTAAATTGCATTGGAGATCCAAAGATGTTGGAGATTTCAGCCATGATATGTCTGTCATAGAAATTTGCATGCAAGGAGTAGAATGAACCTAAGAGAGACATATGTTACTGGCAGCTACAGAACAGTGGAGCTATCTAAGCTCCTTGACATCAGACATGGAGCTAAAATATTTGAAATTTTCCCTGCTGGGTTACAGTCATTTTTTTTATTCATTATTTTCTCAGTCTGCCCTACTCATTCTTTTTTGAAGTAGCAATGTACATTCTGTGTTTTGGTACATTACACATGTAATTTGCTTTTTGATTTTACTGCAGGTTACAATGAAGAGATTGTTCTGAGTCTTGGAAGAGACTTGGGCTTTTAAACAGTGTTGAGATTGTGAAAATCTATGGAAGCTTTTGAAGTTTGACTAAATGCATCTTGCATTGTATGACCACAAGCCTATGATAACCCAAGAGTAGAATGTGCTGATTTAAAAGAGAAGATCCTCTCTCTCTATATATTTTTAATGCTTCATCCCTAGTTGGGAGAATTGTATGGGAAGAATTAGGAGGTATGACCTTGTGGAGGAGGTATGTCAGTGGGATTATATTGCACAAATTCTAGTTAGTGTATAATTAAAACCAGAGACAGATATTGGGAAAAAACTGGAATATCAGAGAGAGGAAACAGACCACAAACATTTCTCACCTAGCTAACTTCACAAGCTGAACAAGATAAATGCTATCCTCAAGAATATCTGCCTCTTAGTGCCTTTAATATCTTCCCTGCCCAGTTGTTTTACTTTAGGGTTCAACTCTGCATCATAACCGTAGAGTTAGGATTAGAGGTGTAAGCTACTACTGCTTGGCTGTTAGGCCTTGAACTCACTGAAATTCAGAAAGATTTGTCTCCTGAGTGATGGGATTAAAGATGTGGATCATTGTTCTCTGTCCTTCAGGGCTTGACTGTGGGTGATTCTGTTCTGTGATATTCCAGGATAATTTTTATTAAACATACAATATATAACCACAGGGGTAGGCTTTGAAATTTCAAAAGACTGACACTATTCAAGTCTCTTTTTCTCTGTCATGTTCTTATGGATTAAGATATAAACTCTCATCTGTACTTTTACTCTGCCACCATGAAGCCTAACACTCTAAAACCTTAAGCCAAATTGAACACTTTCTTCAAAATTTGCCTTAGTCATGGTGAAAAGTGTGTGAAATCAAAATAAATCATGGTAAAAAAAGTAGAAAAGTTATTAGACATTAGAAAGAGATCTGAAATATAGAAGATTTGAACACTATAATGTAAACAAGTTAACTATTAAATCAATATCTAATAAATATTAAAAAATCACATATTCATGCATGGAAAAAATCATAATGTTAAGACTGCAATACAATGAAATTTGTACTATAGAGTTAACACATCTTTTAATTTCAGACATAAACTTTTGAAAATATGAAAGTTTAATTGTAAAATTTATCTAGGAAAAGCAAAGGACTCAAAATGGCTAAAACAACTTGAAATAGAACAAAGTTGGAGGATTCACATTTCTCTATTTTAAAGCTTACTTACAAAGCTAGTGTAATCAAGACAGTGTAGAGTTAACATACGGTCATACATATTCATCAATGGAATAGAAATGAAAGCCAAAAATATGCTCAATTGTTTTTTGATATAGGTGCCAAGAAAATTCACTAGTAAAAGAGTTGTCTTTTCACAAGTGTTCTCGGACAAGTGAGCATCTCAGGTAAAGATAAAACTAAACCTTACTTTATAGCATTTTTATTGATCATAGGCAAATGAAAGAATTATGTTGTTAGAAGAAAATGTGGGTATCTATTTTATGATCTTAGGTAAGACAATGATTTCTTAATTATAATACTAATTATTCAAGTAGCATAGCATTATGAAAAAGAGACTATGTGGACATGATCACAATAAAAACATTTTGTGTTTCAAAAACCACCATGGGGCTATTTTTGAGACAGAGTTTTCTGTGTAACAGTCCTGGCTTTCCTGGAACTTGCTTTGTAGACCAGGCTGGCCTCAAACTCACAGAAATCCTCCAGCCTCTGCTCTGCCTGCCAGTGATGGGCCTAATGCTGTGTGCCACCTCTGCCTGGTTTAATCACCACATGAAGGTACTTGTTTTCAGGTCTGACTACATGTGTTCAGTCCTGGAGATCGACATAGTAGAAGGAGAGAACTGAATCCTCCAAGGTGTCCTCTAACCTTCACATATGCAGAGCCCCAGCATAACTAATAAATCAATCAATCAATCAATCAATAAAATATATTCCATATACTTAAAGATACCAATAAGAAAATAAAAAAGGAGTTGGGAAGAAGTTCATACTTATCTTCCCAGCACCTAGGAGACTAAGGCAGAAAAATTACAAATTTGAAGCCAGCTGGAGTGACAAAGCAAGACAATATCTCAAAAAGAACTAATGGTTCAAGATATACTCTAATAATAGAGCACTCTACTAATAGCATGAGCATGGATCTGTGTTCAGTACCCAGTGAGGGTGAGGCAAGAAAAACTCAGGTGATTTTACTGTGAAAGAAAACAATAGTACACATTATTTATTTTAAAATCAGATATTTTATATGCAAAACAAAAAGCAAATCAAAATATGACATATTTTCACCCTCATCTATTTAATCAAGTATATCTTGATGGCGTAATATTCATAATACTCAAGTAGCAACTGTATTTGAGATTTTTAAGTGCTATAATATGGCTTACCAATAAGGCAATTTCACTGAACTTCTAAATGTCAATGACAGTTAACTAACTTTGTAAGATGACTGTGATGCCTCCCTCTACAGTGTCACTCAGCCCTTTTCTGGTGCCACTAGGCAATGCTTCTGTAGTGCCAGCGTTGGGCTTCCTCTTCAAGTGTGGGCACTCAAGGTGCTTATCTCTATTAACCCAGCATCGATGTGAGCAGAAATCATGTATCTTTTGTGATCTTTCACAAGTGTAGTGTGCACTGCTATCTAATTAAAGTTTCTGCTCCCTTTTTTTCTCTGTAAATTATACTAGCTGAGGAGTATAATTCACACCCAGGTCTAAGGGTTTATCCAGCAAATCTAATCTTTGACATTAAATCCTATTTAATGTTCATATTCAAGTCCCTTCATAGGAAACCTGATCCTACCAGTATGTGGAGAATTTTTAACTTTATTTTTTTATTTAAAATTAGTTTTTAAACATACCCATCACTGTTCCCCCTCCATCCCTTCTTCCCAATCCTCTCTCAGCTTCCTTCCACCCCTTCTCCTTATCCATTCCTCAGAGAGCGTAAGTACTTCCAGGGTGAGTCATTGTAGTCTAGCATATCCAGGTGACAAAGGACCAAGTCCCTTTTTCTAATATCAAGGCTGAACAAGGTATTCCTCTGTAGTGATTGGGTACCAAAAAGCTAGCTCATGTACTAGGAATAAATTCTGGTCTTACTACCAGAGGTCCCAAAAACTGCCCGTGCCATTTGACTGTCATCCACATTCAGAGGACCTAGTTCAGTACCATGAACTTTTCCTGCAGAAAAATGTTGGTTACAGCAATTGCTTTTGTTGGAACAAGTCCTTAAATACTAATATTGAATCTTGTTTCTAAAGCTTTCCCAGAGAAAGTAAGAAAAAATGATATTTTGTGAGGATAGTGGGATAGAAAGCATAGAAAGAAGTGTGAAGTTTCTGATGCCTTCTTACCAGCTGTATTGTCTTCCTATTTCATAACAGCCAACTGCACAAATTAGAAGCTCAAAGTACCAAAATGCATTCCTAATAGGTAAATTACATGGTGTCTAGAGGTCAAATCTCTGATTAGAATCTCACTTGCCTAAAATAAAGATGTCTGCTGGGTTAGTAGTTCCTGTTTGGGCTTAAAGTCTCCGTTTACATCCTGTTATTACTGACAATTATTTATTATTTCTAGAGTGTGGGCATTTGTTTCCCTTATAACTGTGGACCAAAGATAGCTCTTAGCTTCTGGAGGACATCTTCCATTGTTCTTCATATAGTCCCCAAAGTCAAAGTCCCATGGGACTTAGTATTATTCTAGGTCAGGGGATCACTAACTGTAGAGAGCAGTGAAGCTTTAAGTAGATGTGTAAAGAGCAAATAATATCCTCAAAGAATGTATACTGTCATAATAAACCCAGCCATGTCTACATCCACAAAGCCTCAGACACACTAGAGTGTCAAAGCCTTCCCCTGGTGAATTTAGAGCAAAAATGGCAAAACGTTCCCCTGGTCTAACAAATGACTGACCACTGTGGGTGAAAATTATCAATTGTAGCTTCCCTCTTCCCTGTAGCATGAAGGTAGCCTGTGGGTACACTTACTAAGACTCCTACCTAAGATTAGCCAACCCTGCTTCCTTGTTCAACTGTATACAATAAATCCTACTCCTCCATAGATATATAAAATAAACATGCTGAGTTTCTGGGTTTCTGGTTTTGGTGTACATCTCCATTAGACCTGGCATTGTGTTTAATCCAAGATTTTCTGTACATGTGTCTGTGTGTCTGTACTTTTTTTCATTCCATCACCATCTATGTAAAGTCAATTTCTGAAACTGTACATGGAGACAACTTACCTTGTCAACAACAGGAGCAAAGTTTCACGTGTCAAGGAGCTTTTGTGATTAGGTCAGGCCCACATAGAGAACCACCTTATTTTAGCATAACCAAATCATCTGGTAAAATCTCTTCTAGTTTAGGTCACAAGAATTGGACGGGGTTTCCATTGGAAGAGGATAAGTCCATCCACCATAGTGAAGCTGAGGCTATTGATGTTATGGGCCATCTTCCCATTCCTACTGACCTCAGTCTTGCTGTAGTAGTCAATTGTGTTGTATGTGTAACAAAAGCACCAAGAACTTGAAAATAAAAAGGGGTGTAAGCTAAATTAAGTGAAAAAAGAAAGCACAATAGCCATGGGTAATCACAGGTAAACCTAGATTTGGGTGTATTTGTGTCTGCCTCTAGGAAATTTGAATCTGACATTACTGAGACAAAGATTACAAGCCTGTCACTATCTTATTTCTTTAAGTATGTTATGAAGTTGGGCATAGTAGTTTAGAGCTTCAATCCAGGCCTTTCCAAGGCAGAGACATGTAGATCTCTGTAAGTTCAAAACCAAAATGGTCCACATGGAGAGTTCTAGGACAAGTGCTACACAGTAAGTCCCTGTCTTCAAGATAAAACAAAACAAAAAAATTATATCATCTAATTTATCATGCTTACATTCCACATGTAATAGTACATATTATATATATGTTTATAAATTCTATGTGTACTCTTTTTGATATCCATTTTATCAAATCATTTTTAGCTTCATCACTGAGAAAATTTTAATTTGACTTATTTTTTGTGGGGTACATAGCCTTATGATCATTTCACCATTTAGCTACATCTTTAGCCCACATTTTGCATTTTAAATAATCTTTAAAAGTATATATGAATAGGAAGATTGACACCTGGATTGCATTCAGTCTATACTCTCCAAAAGTAACACACTATGTATTATGGAATCTGCATGCAAATAGAAACACAGTATAGATGAGAAGATAATCATAACTTCTTTGCTATGTATGTAGTTTGAAGAAGAGAGTGACTACTGGAATGCAGACACTTCAGTAAGTGCTAATGATACCTGAGACTCTTTTTTCTCAGAATATTGAGAGAGGGGAGCTGTTCCCTGAATTTAATGACCGGAGCTGGCTAAGTACTATGTAGACACATAAATCAGTCAAGAAATAGAATCAGAATAGGGTTTTTTCCCCAAGAGAATTTTAAAACTATTTCTAGAAAAATAACAAATGTGAAAATAAATTATACTAATCTGTCCATTAATTTTTTAAATTTGGAGCCCATTAAAACATGCCTCAAAGAAAGCTTAGAATGACTGGTTCTACTCAATTAATTTTGAAATATTGAAAATCAATTAGTTACAGTAAATAGACCTGCTCTCATTATTTTAAGCAGCTTACAATTAGCTGCATAAAGAGATGAGTATACACATGACTTTGGCTTCAAAACCACATTGGCACTGGCAAACAGTACATCTCCTTCACACCTACCAGAACAAAATTCTAACAGTGTGCTTACACTTTTAACAAGTGACCTGTTTCTTAAAGGACAATTTCAATGCTGGCACAAGACTGCTATTTTCTTTCAAATATATGCGATCAAGACAGAAGCTTTTCTGCAAATATGGGGTGCAGAACCTGTCTGTTGTAACACACTGCCACTTTCCTGTTTTATTTTTGTTTTGTTTTTTCCCAGGCTGAATGAAAGATAGAATGAAATGTGTTTGACTTTTCCTCAGTCCCTCTCACTGCTAAGGGTCCTGCTTTGCCAAGGTGCTCCTGCTTTACCACAGCCAGAAGGACTCATTCTCTCATTAAACACAGTCTGTTTGGTTGTTGCAATCTGCTTGCTCCTGCCTTTATTGTGATGCTTGTGTCTATAATTTCCAAGGTATTCATTTTCTCACCAGAGGGAAAAAAGATTAGTAAAAAGCATAATCTGAATATTTTCTACACTATTACATTGACTCATTATGTCATTTCTATGAGGGACAATATTGTGACTCATGAAGAAAAAGGGAAAAATGGAACAGTTACTTCTTTGTTGGTTTGATAAGTACATTTTATGATGACACGAACTAATTGCATAGTTACCGTAAAATAACATGCTTTGTTTTTCTGTAATAATGTAGTAACTGCATAGTAAATTCCTAGGAGACAATAGTAATTATATGGTAACGTGATAACGATGCTGTTTATTTTTCTTAACAACTAATAATTATGTGTATACTGCAAAATACTCAACTTCAGAATGAATGAACACACTTCCTTGATTTTATGATCCTTGCTTCATCCTACCCATTTGAAGATCTGTACACTACCCAGAAGTCTGTTCTCTTCACAACCTCATCTGCAAGCCAGATAGGCCATATAGTAATTCTTTACTTCTAGGTCATTAGGTTTAGAAATAAATTATAAATTGAACTGCTGAGATGGGATTTATGTTAAGTAACCCATAAGTCAAACACAGAAAGGCAAAAGCAAAGTCAAGGATGGCTTCACCTGCAGCTTTTGGAGGAGTGACTGGGAAAGAAACGAGTTGGGAAGTTTCATGTTAGGCTGAGCTGGTCTTAGAAGGAAAGAGTCACACACTTATGTCCTAGAATGAAGTTCTACAGAAGGCATCAGTAGAACACTCGGCTGGGTGATTACTAAAATACTTACACCATAATAGAGAGGAGAGAGGAGGAATGAAACCATACTTCCATGTCTTAAAAGTGGAGATGGCCATATGATTTCTTTTTTTTTTTTCTTCTTTATTTTGTATTTAACAAAAAAAAGTAACATGAATTTAAAATGAGGAAAAGTTAACAATAACTATGAACAGTATAAGAATCATAAGCATGGCATATCAAGGGTGGTAATGCAAATAAGATTGCTACACATATATTTACTATGTGTTCAGCTTTCCCTCTGAAATTTTTTTCCCATCCCTGTATATCCTTTTATGAGGCCACAATCACCCTAATACCCAAGCCACTCAAAGACACAACAAAGAAGGAGAATTACAGACCAATTTCCCTCATGAATATTGATGCGAAAATTCTCAACAAAATTTTGGCAAACCGTATACAACAATGCATAAAAGATATCATCCACCATGACCAAGTAGGCTTCATCCCAGAAATGCAGGGCTGG
>PVIH01021768.1:0-28868 GCA_004025045.1 Sigmodon hispidus | reverse complement strand
ATACACAACAACCCACATTGCACCATACACAATAACAACCCACAACACACCATACACAATAACAACCCATAACACACCATACACACTAACAACCCACATTGTACCATACACAGTAACAACCCACAACACACCATACACAACAACAACCCACAACACACCATACACACTAACAACCCACAACACACCATACACACTAACAACCCACATTGTACCATACACAGTAACAACCCACAACACACCATACAAAACAACCCACATTGTACCATACACAATAACAACCCACAACACACCATACACAACAACCCACATTGCACCATACACAATAACAACCCACAACACACCATACACAATAACAACCCATAACACACCATACACACTAACAACCCACATTGTACCATACACAGTAACAACCCACAACACACCATACACAACAACAATATTTTTTTTTCAATTAAAAGACAGGTTGGGGTTTAGCTCAGTGGAGTACCAGGCCCTGGGTTGGGCCCTCAGCTGAGGGTGTGGGGAGAATACCCCAGCTCTTTTCCCCCTTTCCCAAGTGGCCTCCCTTTATTCTTAGCTTAGTAGAGGACTCCATGCACACATTTCCTAACGGATAGCCCTCCCTCCCACATGCTGCCTCTCCGTCCCCTTCCCCTGGAATGGGAAAGGGGACAGTACTGTGATGCTTCCGGCTCTCAGTTCCCCCATCTCTCATTTGTAATCCTTTTGTGTCGTACAGTGTTTTGTCTAGAAAGCCTTTTTTTTTTTTTTTTTTTTTTTTACTGCTCTTAAAAGTTATTACAGAGCTAGAGAACGAACACCGAGTATAAGTTACTTTCTCAGCATGTGTGAAGCCCTGGGTTCTGCCTCCAGCCTTGGGCAGGGGGAGAGAAAGGGAAGGGAAATGAAGGAAGAGTGCTCTGAGAGGCTTGAGCTTTATTATTACTACTACTAGTAACTGTTATTTTAAACAGGGTACCATATGCATCCCGGGCTGGCCTGGAATTAACTCTGTACACCAGACTGACTCACAGAGCCCTACATGCCTCTGCCTTTTGAAAGCTGAAATTAAAGGCGCATACCACCACACCCAGCTAGGATTTTAGAATACATTATTTCAGTCTGTTCTGTGAATGATCAATTTCTTCTCACTATGGACAACAGCCCCATCCCAAGCTTCACCATTTTAAATTGTATGCATAACTTGATTGTTCAACTTGTTACTACTTCAAGACCATACACAATAACAATTACGATAATAACACCTTACTCTTGTTAGTCTCGCCCTATGCCCCTCTCCGCTGGCCTCTGACAACCACTAATCTACAGAGACTTTTTATATATTTAGATTCGCACATCCTGACAGGTTGCAACCTATTACCTAGACTGAACCTGCCCATCCCACCAAAGTCAGCAAATTCTAGCCCAGCCAACCCCTGAGCCTGCAGCATTGAGTAAACCAAGTCTTTTCAAAGCATGGAGACCCCAGCTTGAAAATCTGGCTGAGCAGAATTGTGGACTAACATTCCTTTTGATCAATTGAATTATATCAGTATATGGTTTTATGCAGAGGAATTTTCTTCTTCCAGCTTCTGGAATAAACTCACATAGTCCTAGAATCTTCTCTGTACATTAGAAGTCAAGGAAAAAAGCAGAGCAGGTGGTCTTCTGATCCTTGGTACCACACTTTAGAGGCTAAGAAGGACTTAGAGGCTAGCCTGGGCTACATAGCTCCAAGTCAGCCTCGCCTACAGAGCAAGAATAAGACTCTGTCTCGAACAAAACAAAACAGCAACAAAAAGCTTTTTAGAAACTCAGGGTGGAAGCCCTTTTCAAAATAATAGACTTGTGCTTCATAGAGATTCCGGGTTTGTATGTTGGGACAGGTGTGTGTATACTGCAACCTTTGTGCTGTCATGGTTCAAAGCTGTTGACATTCTCATTGTCTTCATGATGCCTTATGCCCTGGAATGTCTGAGTGAGGTCAAGTGGCTTTCACAGCTCACGGTACAGGTCTCTGAGTCAAAAGCATATGATTGTTGGTAGTTTTTGCACCTGAGATCAAGTGTAGCCTATCACTACGGTAGACTTCGGTTCTGGGCTGTGGTATAGCTGAGTAGCACAGTCTTTACCTCATGTGTCCAATACCCCGGGTTTCCTGAGCACCTCTACTTTTTCTCTGCCAGACAAGAAGGCAAGTCCCCACTTCCCTAATTCCCAAACCCCAGTACACCCTCCTATAAGAGGGATGTACTGTGAAAAGTCATGAGTGTCTCCTGGGGATAAGAATTTATAAGGCCCTTTGGAGGAAAAGACAGAAATTCAAAGTCTTTCCAAAATCTACAGACAAGTCAAGGATCAGTAGCCAAGTGCAATAACCAATCCCATAGCAGCTAGTCCCCAGAGTCACACCACCTGATTGGCCAAGGACAAATATTTCTAGGTGTCAGATGGGACAGAAAAAAAGCATCAATCTCATCAGAGCCCAAGGCTTGTACTCAGCCTGCTCTTGAAGCTGGGGCAGCTTGACCTGGTGTGAGCAGACAGACAAAGGAGCTTCCCTGGTCCTGTCTCTCCCCAGCATGGTGGATTTGGTTCTCTAGGAGAATTTACTTATTATCCGCCCCTTTCCCACCTCTTTCAAAACAGGGAGGTCCCCTGTGTGAGCTTCCTGGTTTTTCTGTCCTGTTCCTTAAGTGGGGACGTGTGAGTGTCCCATCAATCCATGCAGCTGTCTCTCTCTGGCCTCCTCCTCACCCAAAACAGGCTTAACCCAGTTCTACAGTTAAGCTCTCTCCATACAGGATAGGTAGAAGCACAGAAAGCTATTTTCAAGGAGAAATTTGGGATATGAGATGAGAAATAGGGCATTAATTCTGTTCTCACTTCCCAACATTTTCTCTAACTTTTTTTTTTTTTTTTTTTTTTTTTTTTTTTTTTTTTTTTTTTTTTTTTTTTTTTTTTTTTTTTTTTTTTTTTTTTTTTTTTTTTTTTTTGACATTGGCTGGCCTTGGGTCTTTGGTCTCTTGTCCTACTTCCCACATACTGGGGTTATAGATATTGCCACCCAGCTCACCCAGTATCAATCTTTTACTGACATTTCTTGCAAGGAGGAGGGTGTTGGATATTTTTTTTTTCTATAGTCTGAGTTTCATATAGCCCTGACTGGCCTTACTTACTCTGTATCCCAGGATAACCTTGAGTTTCTGACCCTCCTGCCTCTAGCTGGACAACAGGTACGTTATCAGTGCCAACTTCATTCATGAAGTACAGGGCTGGGACCCACCCCTCCCCTCCCATTTTTCTCCTATCTTTGTTTATTTTTATTTCCAGCCCTTTCCTTAAGATCCACCCTTTTTACTGGGTAGCAGATTTTTGTAATGACTCTTGCCACTAGAACTGATTGTCTAAAAAGAAAACCCAAGTCTGGCATGGGCGTGGTGAAACTGCTATAATCCTAGTTCAAGGCCAGCCTGGCCTACATAGATCTTGTCACAAACAAACCAGCAATGAAACAGTCTTGGCTGGCCTAACACACTTGTGACCTTACCCTGTAGAGTTCTGGGTGCATGCCAGAGTCATGGAAGAAGCATTGTTGACTGGGGGAGATATTTGGAGTCTGAGCTACTTGCCCCATAGGACGTTGCTTTTTTCCATCTTCCCAGATATGTGTGTGTTTTTTTAAAAAACAGTTATATAGTGTTGTAAGTCATCTAGAATTAGTAAGAGATACAAAATTGACACGTTATTTAAAATATTGTTTATTTATTGTATGTGTACAGCAATTTTGCCTATATGTGTATATGTGCACCATGTCCACGCCTAGTGTCCTTGAAGGTCAGAAGACATCAGAGCATCTGGAACTAGAGTTATGGGTGGTTATGAGACACCAATTGGGTACTAGGAACCAAACCTGGGTCCTGGGAACTCTCCAAGACCAACAAGTGTTCCTATACACACACACACACACACACACACACACACACACACACACACACACACACACATTAGTTAACTGCCATTTATAATGAGAAATCAGCCTTCCAGGCATGCACTGATTGTTCAGTGTTTGCTTTTTCTTGTATCCAAAAGTCCACTTGGGGATTCAAAAGATGACAGCAGATAGTGGAGGTGGAGTGGGGGTTGTGGGGGTGTGGGAAGCTGTAGACTCGGAACAGGGATTGCAAAGGTGTGAGTCACCAACTTTTACCACCTGCTGCTGTCACCATCCCTACAAGAAGATAGACATTGGAAGTACTGAATTCCTCACTGCATCAGTGTGTTGAAAGTACGGTTTCCAGATAGCCTGACCTGGATGAAGCTTAGCTCCACACATACTGACTTGGTGACCCTCCCTTCCTGAGACTCAATTTCTTTTCTCTTAGTGAGGATGACTGTGTCACTCTGGAAATGGCTGTCTTAAGAGTTCCTTCCTTTCTTTTTTCTGAGACAGGGTTTCTTTGTATATCCCTGGCTGTCCTGAAACTTATTCTGTAGACCAGGCTGACCTTGAACTCACAGAGATCTGCCTGCTTCTGCTCCCCAAGTGCTGAGATTAAAGGCGTGTGCCACCACTGCCCCTTTTAACATTTTCTTTAAAGACTAGGTCTCTCTATGTAGTCCTGGCTGGCCTGGAACTTGCTGGGTAGACCAGGCTGGCCTTGAACTCACAGAGATTCTCCTGTTTCTGTGTCTGGACTGAGAGTAGAATCCTACATCACTACTATCTGGCCAAGATTTTTTTTTTTTTCTTTGACAAGGTTTTGCTCTCTAGCTCCAAATGGCCTCAAACTTCCAGCAAGTTCCGACTCAGACTTTCTTTTCTTTTTTTTTAAATGACCAAATGACACAAAGTATTTATTTTAGTTGACTTTCTTTCTTAATATTTATTTATTATGTATAGAGTGTACAGAAGAGGGCACCAGATGTCATTGTAGATGGTTGTGAGCCACCATGTGGTTGCTGGGAATCGAACTCAGGACCTCTGGAAGAACAGCCAGTGCTCTTAACCTCTGAGCCATCTCTCCAGCCCCCCCCCCCCCGCCCCCGACTCAGGCTTTCACGCTGGAATTACAGGTGTGTGTCACCATGCCTAACTATAAAGTCACTTTATTTATTTACTCTAAACAGAGCAAATGTAGAGTGTTTTAAGGAAAGGTGAGAAGAAACTCTAAAGAGTGGAAAAGGCTCAGAGCGAAGACTACCATAAAAACACTTTAAATCAATAACAAAAAGTAATTGATTTTATGTCTATGAATATTTTGCCTGCATGTATGTTATGTCCCATGTATATGTTTGGTGCTGATGGAGGTCAGAAGGGGCATTGGGTTCTTAGGAACTAAAGTCTGTTGGGAGCCAAAGTCAACTTAGCCATATTTTATAAGTTAGCTCCTACAGCTAGCCAGCAGTCTTTACCCTACATATTGAAATACCAGAGACTACACACCTGTATTGTTAAGCTAAACCATGACTCCAGGCTTTCTCTTTGACCTTCTCAGATTAGCAAGGTGACCTTACCCAGACCTCAACTGATAATAGATTTCCATATCAATTCTACCCTGTCTGTTACTTCCCCTCACATTCTTTTGAATATCCCACCCCTTTCCACCCAGCTACCTGCAAGCAGAGATTCTGTATAAATAGTAACTGTAATAATAAAGCTTAGGAGGACTTGAACAGAGAGATTTGTCTTGTCCTTCCATTCTTTTGTGTTCCTGCCTTCCATTTGCTTCCTTCCCAGGTCTAGGTCCACGCTGAAGACACTGCTGGCCGGGGCAAAAGTCAAGGATGTTTGTGAATCATCATGTGGGTGCTGGAATCCAAACTCAGTAGTTAAGAGCAAACTACTCTTATCCACTGAGACACCTCTCAGGCCCCAGTCACGGAAATTTTAAGATTACATGGCTGGCTATGTTGCTATAGTCTAGAATCCTAGCACTTTGGTGCTAGAGCCTGGAGAAATTTAAAAACAGCTACACCTACAAATCAAGTCTGAGGCCAGCCTGAGCTACATGTGACCCTGTTAGTGGTGGTAAAGTACAGGCCAGAGATAATTTACGGACCCATATATTCACAGCCATGTAAAAATGTTTTGGGTACAAAGGGGCCAAGAGCGGAAAAAGTAAGAGTGAGCTGGAAGAACAGATGGTGTTAATGATCACCATTCTCTAGGGCTTTGGGGCTGAGGCTTCCCTGGGAAGGCTAAAGTGACATCAGGCTCCATTCCAAAAGACCAGAGGAAACAACCCCACAAGAGAAGCTTTGTAGCAGCATTGCTTAAGGAGTAACTGGGAACAGGCCACATTCCCAGGTCTCCAGGGGCCAAGCTTCCTGTTTCCACAAAGATCTCTTTTAATTACTTTAATTAGCCCTCATCCATGAATCCATGTTTGGAGGCTTTAAACACTTTTATTTTATTTTTTTCCAGTTCTAGGCAATCACTTTGCCTCTAAACTCCGAGCCCAGTTCCCCATGTTCTGATTTTATCTTTGGGAAAATCTTTAACAATCAAAGGCTCAGGTTAACATGTGAGACTGATAATATACGCACATTCCAGCATTTACTGCATCCTTTGGCTTTGCCACAGGTGATGAGGAACTCTGAAGGTAAGGCTTTTTATTTTCAGCTTTTCCTCCCTCCAAGGCAGGCTTTCTCTGTGTAGCTCTGGCTGTCCTGGAATTTGCTCTGTATGTAGACCAGGCTGGCTCCAAAGTCACAGATATCCACCTGCATCTCCCAAGTGCTAGGTCTAAAGATGTGTGCCACACACCTGGCTCTCCTCAGCTTTTTAAAATGTATTTTATATATTTTTTGAGACAAAGTTGCACGTAGTCCAGGCTTCCTGGTTCAAAGAGAGCTAGGGTCAAAGGTGTGTGCCACCACTGCCTAGCTGTTAGGCCTTGAACTCATAGAGATCCAGCTGGGATTAAGGGCATGGGTCACCACTCCCTGACCTTCATGGCTTGGCTCTGTGGGTGACTCTGTCCACTGATATTCCAGAGTATTTTTTTTATTAAATATACAATATATCACCCTTTGTGTCAAAAATAAAAAAGACAGTTATAACTAACATAAGAAAAACTATGTACAATAGGTACAATATATACAAAAACAATTATATCAATAATGTCCAGTTCATTAACAATTGATAATTTCAAAGAAAATATTACATTATTTATCCTATTTTGATGAGTCCAAAGGATTGCACCTAATTTACTGTCTAACTTATATTGCCAAATGGAAACTATCTTTGATGTCTCTCAAACTTATACACTTTACAACCCTTAATGAGTTCCTTTTCTGAATCTGTAGCTAGGAAAACTATAAATATGACTATCTCATCTTTAACTCCCTCAGAGACCCAAGAAGGAAATAATATTAACTGAATAAACAGGATGTGCAAGTAAGCAACTTCCAAAAAATGTGAAAAATGACAGAAACAGCTTGTCACCCAAGGTACCTCTGCAGCATTGGAGCATCCATCTTCTAACTACTTACTTGCATTTCTTTATATCCTAATTAACTAATAATAATAATTTTCAAGGACTAGCAATTTGTATTACATTGCTATATGAGGTACATAGGTACAATACCTTGAACAAGAGTAGAAATATATGTACAGTAACAAAATTAACCTCAACTTTGCATCAATATATACAATTTGAATACCATATACAAAAATCCAATCCAATATAAAATATTTAAAACTAGTAATTGCTTTTTTAAAACTAGACACAATAATCTACCCTTTTATCTTATCATATCTCTATTCTCTTTTTTTCTCAGAGTAGATTCAATAATCTACCCTTTTATCTTATATTTTTATCCTCATTTTCTTTTTTTTTTCCAAACAAGAACACTGAATTTAATCTCTGTTGTTTAGCTTTTTTCCTAACTATAACCAATAGCAATTTGTAACCAATCATTCTAAATAATGACAATTATCCATAACCCATTGAAAGACCAAAACCACCTACCCCACCTCTTGGGAATGTAGGCAACATGTTTTTAAATTTACTTCCTGCTGTCTGGGAGTGATGGCATCTTTTGGGAATCGTGAAAGAAAAGTATTTGACAATTGTGAGGTACTGGAATAGGCAGCTGTATCATTTGTTGATCAGACTCTGCATAATGGCAAAGTGCAGGGCTTGTCTCAAGTCATGGCTAGAGTATTCTGTGAGGCTGTTTCATCTCAGCTAGCCACCTCAAATTGTCCTGAGCAGTGTGTAGTCAAAAGCCATTCTCTGGTTGGTGTTTGTCAGCCTAATGGTGTTGTCATAGTCCATGTGAATTCATCATTGTGGG
This sequence comes from Sigmodon hispidus, assembly GCA_004025045.1. Lineage (NCBI taxonomy): Eukaryota > Metazoa > Chordata > Mammalia > Rodentia > Cricetidae > Sigmodon > Sigmodon hispidus. The sequence goes on along the minus strand of PVIH01021768.1, from coordinate 20,564 downwards.
CCCCCATCTTCCTTTTGGAGACTTCAAAGGTTGCAGTTACTCATTGTCATGGTTCAATACAGAAAACTGCTAAGAGACTCAAACCCAAAACAATGTATAGGAATCTAGATAAAGCCTTTTTTTTCTAGAATTAATTAGTATTCTATATGAACATTAATATCACAACAAAATGTTTAAAATATATGTATATTATTTTTATAAGTTTTGATATAAAACTTTTATATTATAAAATTAGTAGCAATAGAATAGTTTCTTAATGTTGGTTTTTCTTCTGTCCCATATCAGGTGGTACTTCTGATATGACACAGAGATTTTTCCATTTTTCTTTAACAAGCGTACATGGGTTTAGAGAGGGAGAGAATCACACTCCAACTCCAAAGCAAGCTTTAATTTTCTATTGAACTGGGACTTCAACTTTTCTTAGAAATAAAGAGATATAGATGTTAGGCAGTGAGATTTTACCTTGTAGATTATATTGATACCAATAGGTCTGATTTTTCTTTGCCTGTACATTTTTTTTCTGTATAGCCTTCCCTTCTGCTTTAGACATCTAAGAGTCCAAGACCATACCCAAGGCCTTTTAACATCTTGAAGATGGGTATTTCTATTTTTCTGTAAAGACAAGAACAAAATCCCAACACTTGTTTGGTGATTTTTTTTTTTACAACTTAAAGTGCAGGGAACCAAGGCATAAAATATTTCTCCATTCTTAAGACTGACATAAAGTATTTCTCCATTCTTATAACTAACATAATAGCCTTTTGAGGGAAATCTCATTCTCCCTTACTAACACAATAGCCCTACCCTCTACCCTTTTCTTTTAGGTAAATTATTTAGAACATCTAGTGGTCAGTTAGAACATTAAGTGGTTAGGTTGCTAGGCAACCTTGCAGTGTACCACGACTGCTAACCTTCTCACCCTGCATAACAGTCGACCACCTAGCCCCGGCACCTTGCCCATTCACCTCTTCTACAACAGCATTTCCCCGTTAGAGAAGTATATAAGCTTGTGTGTGAAAATAACATTTCACAGCCTGATCAGAATGCTTTGTCTGGCTGTCATTCCTGTGTCTCCTGTTCTTTCATCCCTCCCTACAGGTTGGTCGACCCCCGTTAAAGTCCCACCGGCCAGGGCATCAAAGAATTGTCTGTCACATTGGTGGATGAACCATCATTTCTCTTCATGAAGAAGTTTCTCCTATTTTAAATGAGTCTTTATTAATTTTGATGGTATCCAGGTATCCATAGCTTTTCTCTGCCTGGGGAAACAAAAGTGAAACCCTTTCCCCAACATAGCATATATCCTGGTTTCCATTCTGAGGTCAACATATCTTTGAAGTAAACAGGCTCAGTAGTTCTTTCTGTAGTCCAAAGCCTTTCAGCAGCAGTTCTCTATTTCTGGGGGTCTTTGTTACCCCTTTCTGTTTATTTAGCATCTCCTTTAGAGTTAGTTCTACTTGATCTTTCTATGGCTGCTTGCCCTGTAGAATTGTGTGGTATACCTGTAACATGCTTTATATTATAAGAAGCAAAACTACTCCCTCTGCTGCCCCTTCTCCCTGTTCTCCCCCAGCCTCTCCTCTCACCCCGTTCACTTCCCAGAGAAGGCAAGGAATCCCAAGGTGAGTCAATTCGGTCTGGCATATCCAGGTGAGGTAGGACCAAGTCCCTTCCCCAAGGATCAAGGCTGAGAAACATGTTTTCTCACTAGGCACAGGCTTTGAGAAGCCAGTTCATAGACCCAGGATAGACTCTGGTCCAATTGCAAGAGGCTCCAGAAACTTCCCATGCCTTTCGACTGTCATCTACATTCAGAGGGTCCAGATCCCTTTCATGAAGGTTTGTCAGCTGTTATTTTAGAGTCTGTGAGTTCTATTTAGGGATAATTCTATTACAAGTTGACCAGTTTAACATTTGCTTTACAAATGGTGGTACATGCCATATGTACTTATGCTTCCTTGAATCGTTTTTAAAATATTTATTTTTATTTTATGTGAATTGGTGTTTTGCCTGCATGTATAACTGTGTAAGGGTGTCAGATCTTGAAATTACAGACAGTTGTTAGCTGTCATGTGGTTGCTGGGAATCGAACGCAGGTCCTCCATTAGAACAGTCAGTGCTCTTAACCACTGAGCTACCTCTCCAGCCCCCATGGATCTTCTTAAATTGAACATTTGTACAGGAATCCATTTCACTTTTACACAGTTTCTATTATTTGGCAATTTCTGTAAGGTTACTGGATATATTAAGTTTGGCTGTTTGAAAGCCTTAGGCTGTTTCTCTGTAACCTCCTTATAAAGCAATATTGATATCAGTTTTTCTTTAAATTTCTATCTGGGTCTGAATATTTTTATGATCTGTTTTAACAAGGTTTCCTAATGCTTGTATCTTGGCACTCATATCAACCAACTTATTACTCATAGAAATCATTTTTTTAGGGCTAAAACAAGAATGGTCAAACAAATAATATTTGTAATAGACATTATGTTAATCTCATCTGCATTAGTTATCCTTTTTTTCTTAATGGTTCTATTTTCCAACTAGCTAGAGCATTATCAAACAAAGACCAAATTCCTTCCATGTTAATGTTTCCTGTTTTTTAATGTGAGAAAAAGATTCTCTCTGTGTCTTAAACTAATTCCCCTTTTTTTGGGAAATCCCAATTGACTCACCAAATTTGCTGTTAATGATGATTCAGATGAGGATGAAGTTAGGCAGTGACCTCTTAAAAGCAGCTTGAGAAAGGTGTCCGGGGAAAGCAACAACCCACCAGGAGAGGGAAGCCACTGTCTGAAAAACTCACCCAGGTGATCACAGGGGAGAAATGAGTGTTCTGGGAACCGCTCAAAAGGCAGAGGTAGCTGGAGGCTAGCTCCAAACGAAAAACCTAGCCAGCCAGGCAGCGACTCTGGCCTATGCTGCAAAGCCACAGACAAGCAGATTTTTTTTTTTTGCAAATTCATGTCCCAAAATTGAGTACCAGATATTGTATGAATTCTATTTGGTATTATACTAAAAACCCTTGAGCCAGATATTGGAGAAAAGCTGAAATATCAGAGATAGAGAGACAAACCACAGCCACTTCTCACCTATCCAACTCTTCAGGCCCGTCTCCATGAACTCTCTGACTTTAAAGCTTCTTGCTCAGCTGACCAGGGGAGTAGCAGGGGAAGCTGAAATCCTCCCTCTTCTCTCTCCACCCAGCCATCTTACTTCCTGGTTCAACTTTCCTAGAGCTAGAATTAAAAGTGTGTGCCACCACTGCCTGGATCTGTTAGACTTTGAACTTATACAGAGATTCAGGCTTGTTTCTGCCTCCCAAGTGCTTAAAAGGGATTAAAAGCATAGGTCACCACTCCCCAGTCTTCATGGTGTGGTTTTGTAGGTGGCTCTGTCTTCCGATAGTCCAGATTATTTTTTATTAAATATACAATATATTGCAATAAAATACTATCACTCCCAATTTGTTTTGTTTTGTTTTAATATAGCGTTTCTCTGTGTAACCTTGTATGTCCTGTAACTCACCCTGTAGACCAGCTGACTTTAAACTCACAGAGATCCACCTGCCTCGCCTCCAGGTTCTGTGATTAAAGATGTGCACTGCCACTGACCTGGACCTGGTTTTATTTTTGAGACAAGATTTTATAGACCAGGTTAGCAGGGAACTCAGGGTTTTCTTTCTTGTTTCTACCTCTTGGTTGCTGTGAGAATAGGCATGCAATCCTGGCTGTTTTATTTTATTTTTAAATTGTATATGTAAGGGAGTGAGGAGAGGGGCAGGGAGGGGGGGGGAGAGAGAGAGAGAGAGAGAGAGAGAGAGAATGTTGTGGAGGTTAGAAGACAACCTGTAGGAGTCTGTTCTTTTCCAGCCTCTGATTCTGCTTAGTCTGGCAGAAAGTGCCTGAGCCTTTATTTTTGAGACAAGGTCTCACTGCATAACCCTTGAACCTCACTGTTCAAATGATCACGTGCTGTATAGATGTACACATTTTGATTGTCTGTTTCTCAATAGATGAACATTTATGTCATCTGTTTTTATTCTTTGGCTATGAAAGATGCTGACATGAACACTGTGTACAGGCTTTCATTTCTTTTGGGGGAAATAAAAGGGTTCAAAGCAAAAGGGACGAATATAGAAGGGAAACGCCCTCACTGTTTAGCAGTTAAACCCTAATTATTTCAAGCCTGACCCAGCGATTTTCAATGCTTTGTACGAACAATCTGAGCCCGTTGGAACCTCACCTCAAATGGCCAGTCTCAATTGGTGTTATAAAATGCACATATTAATGAGCTCTCCCCTTGGACTCTACTAATTTTTTTAGATTATTTTATGTGTATGAGTGTTTTGCCTATTTGTAAGTTATTGTAGTAATCCTAGTTGGGCTTATAATAAAAACCCAGAGCCAGATATTGGAGAAAAGCTGAAAGATCAGAGAGACAGGAACAAGCCACAGCCACTTCTCACCACTATTGAATCCTCAGGCCAAAAGGCTACCCCCTCCCCTGCCCCAGATACAGTCTGATTATGTAGACTGGCCCTAAACTCATAAGTATCCCAGTCTGGCCTTGAATTTGAGAGTTTCAGTCTCTTTGAGGCAGACAAGCACCAGAAAGAGTTTAGCAACCTCAGGCTCTGATTGCTTCGGGTTGTGCCCTCTGCCAGTCTGTTACTAATGGACTCATTCCTTCTGGTTCCTTTACCTGCACCTACCGTTCACTCACACCCATCTCCAAACATTGCACCTAGCAACCTCAGACCCTGCCACATAATTAGTCTTCACAAACAGCTTTCAGTGAACAATAGAGTAATTTTCTCCTCCCCATTATTCTATGTGAAGAATGGAAAGGCTCACCAAGCCTGAGCTGGTTCTGGATGCATGTGTGCTTAAGCCAAACTGTGTCCTCAAGTGAACTGTTAGGGAGAATCCTGTGTCGTCTTATGCCTGTGGATAACTTGATATGCATATAATTAAAATCAGATGTATTATAGGAAGGGACATATGAAGTAGGACTGTATTACCAAATCTGTCAATCAGAAAATGGCCCAAGCAACCAAGCTTTCCCTTTTCTTAACCCAAAAAAGGAATCAGAAGCAATAATTGTGGCCCCTTCATAGCTTCACACATGTGGCCCACTGTCAATTTTAATAGTGTGTACTTTTATAATCTGCAATACTATTTCACTTTTTAAAAAGTTCTTGACTTTGCAAATCTGCACGAGTTCTTATTCTAATCCTTTGAACTAGAGTCCAAGACCTTGGGAACAACTGGCCTCATCTCAGGTCACTTGTAGCATCCTATTAGATTACAGTTCTGCACCACCGTCCCCCATCATTTGATTTTTAAAAAATATTCATGTCTTTTAATTTTTGTGTATATTGTGTGTTTTGTTTGCACAAATGTGTGTGTGCCACATGCCTGCCTGATGTCTGAGGCAAAGAAGAGGATATTGGAGCCTCTGGAGCAAGAGCACAAAATGTTCTTAGCCATTAAGTCATCTCTCCAGCCTCCTAAGAATCTTATTATTTGTAAGAATTCCTTCTGTTTACTGACATGAACCAGGACTCTGCCTTTTCAAGTGATTTCAGCCACCAAGTCACCAACTATAACATATTCTATTTTCTTTAATTATCTAATATGCAAAGCCAAACCATTTAGTTTGAAATCATTGTCTTTATCGCATGCCTGTTATTGACCTACGAGCCACAACCCATAAATCCCGCTCAATGCAACTCTTGAAGGCATTCTCTTTGTTCAGTTTTTATTAACTCCTGGTCGTGGCTTTCATTTGCCACCTTTACTCATTTTGCTAATTACACCCTATGGCTTCCTGGAATTAAACCCATAATTGTGAAAGCATACACAAGCCGAAACACACATGCTTTGAAATCTGACACTTTTTTACTCTACTAATTTTATCTTCTATCTAATATGCCATTTAACTGTTTGCTGAAGTTTGGTTAGGTGTTTGTGTGTGTGTGTGTGCCAGGTTTTTCTCTCATAATATTTTATCACACTCACTTCTCAGTCATCCCAGGTCTCTCCCCACCCCATGACTGCGACCCCTCCCCCAAAAGACAAAAAAGAAAAGAAAAAAACAAGTCAAATTGATGTTGCCCGTATACTCGCTGGAGCATGGTCAAACTCCCATGGCCCACCCCTTAAAGAAAACTGAGTCCTTCTCCACTTTCACTCCCCGACCAGCGGGGTCTTCAACGTGGTCCTGAGACTGGGGGACGGGAGCACAGAAGAACGAGGGCAAGACAAAAGACTTCTGATCAAGCCCCGTTGTGTGCTTTATTTTTCAGCCAGCAGTTAAATAGGGACTCAAGGTGGGAAAGTTCGCACAGACAGATAGGGTGGGGACAGTCCACAGTCAAAAGGTATTCTGCTAAAACAGGATGTGTTACTTTGGAATTCTATCAATTGCCTAATTGGAAAAGGGGCACCTGTTCTTTGGGTGTTACTATCTATCAATTGTCTAACCGGGAGAGGGACCACCTGTTCTCTGGGAGTCTGACTGGAAAAGAGACACCTGTGTGTTGCCTGGGAAAAAGCCTAACTCATAGTAAAAGGAAACCTAATTTGAGTCTTGCCTGAAGGGCTGAATTCTGGCATAGATTGAGACAGTGGGCACATTGGCCCTTGGTTCCCAACATTTCACCAGAAGCCACCAATTGTAGAGAGTTACACTTCAGCATCTTTATCACAACTTTTAAGAGTTCTCATGGGGGCTGGAGAGATGGCTCAGCGGTTAAGAGCACTGTCTGCTCTTCCAGAGGACCTGGGTTTGATTCCCAGCACCCACATGGCAGCTAACAACTATCTGTAGTTCCAGTTCCAGGCAAAACACCAAGGCAAATAAATAAATAAAGTTGTTTTTTTTTTTTTTTTTTTTTTTTTTTTTTTAAAAAAAAGAGTTCTCATCAATGGCATTCTGTCTAGGCTTTGAGGGGAGTGGAGAGGTGAGTGGTTGTCATGGGAGCCTTCTATGTTGAGAAAGCCATCTTTCTCAACTTTGAGTCTGCAGTCAATCAATACCACTGCAGAGGGAGCTTCCTTGCCTTTTACAGTCAGCCTGAGCATGGACCGCAGACATCCACATGGTCTTCAGAGTTAGCATGTACCACAGACCTCAGCATGGTCCTCAGTGGCGGTATAGACCACATACATCAACATGGTCCTCTGCTACAACACAGACCAAGGACACCACCATAGCACTCTTGGCAGCATAAACCAAGGGCATCAGCATGGCCTTGTGTGGCATCACTGCCCACAGACATCAATGTGATTTCAGGCACACTGTGCTAGATTTTTATGTGGGTGCTAGGGATCAGAACTCAAGTCCTTATGCTTGTACAGCAAACACTGTCACGGAGACATCTCTCTGGCCCTCATCTTCTTCATTCCTTTGCTCATGTGAGTGCTATCTTTGCAAATTTTTTCTTTCTTATTTGTCCTTTTAAGGTGTGTGTGTGTGTGTGTGTGTGTGTGTGTGTGTGTGTGTGTGCGTACATGTGTTTACTCTAGTGCACATGGGGAGTCTGCAGGTCCAGTCTGGGTAGCTTCTACCATACTCCACCTTATTGTTGGAGACCTAGTCTCTCTAACCCAGATCCTGTTATTCTGTGGAAAATATTCTAGAGACCTCTTGGTTCTTGTCTCCTTAAAGAAATAAATTGGCCAAGAGACACACAATTTGAGCAGTTTATTTAACAAAACAACACTCCACAGGAGGCTGGTGTGAGCTGCTCCAAGGTGGGGAATAGCCTAGAAAGCAAAGCAGATCCTCCAAACAGAGATTGAAGTAGGCTGCCCAGAGACATGGGGCAGGGCAGGAGCACAGAAGCATAGTGGGATCCACAGCCATGGATCTTAAAGAAGTTCTTATGAATATTTATGAGATGGATGGCAGAGTCATAGAGTAAGGTGACCCTTTTTGTGTCCCAAGTCAATATGGAATGGATCTTCCTTCTAGGGCATTTTTTCCTTTTTTTCAAAAAGGGCCTTATGTGAAAACCACAATGCGAGTGTTTATGACATCAGGTCTTCTGAGGGTTCATGCCCTTCCCTGAGCACATGTGTGGGCAAATGCCCTGCAGCCTTAGTTTCTGACAGTAAAAACAACTTAAAAACTGAAGCTTCAAGGATGTCTAACCACTAAGGGGCATTCTGACCTTTGAAAACTACTGCTACCAAGATAGAGCTGCGGTTTCCCATGGTTACCTCATATCTAACCCCTTGTCTGTGCACTAATTCTCCATGACTGACAAGCTGCAGTCTGTCCCTGGAACCCACACAGTGGGAGAGAGGCCCAGCTCCCACAAATTGTCCTCTGACCACCCGCACCCATATACTGTGGAATATACTCTTACATGTGCAAGTGCATGTACACACACAGTCACACACACATATGTACATACACACACACATACACACACACCCCTTTTTTAGTAAAGTTCTAACTCACAGTTCAGTCTGTGGCAGTTAGAGACATTCCAGGAAGATATGAAAAGGTCACTTGCTTCTGTTCTTTCCTTTGCTTCAAGGATGCTTGTCAGAGCCCGCCAAGGCTGTGCTCAGTTTGTTTCTTTTCTAGAGACCTGTCCCTCTCTTGTCCAGTCACCTTGTGTGTCTGGGACCCAGCTGTGAAGTTTCTTATTTATTTTCCCCAGTGTTCCTAACCTCACCATTTTAACCCTAGATTAAGAACCTTTAATATATATGTATATACATAATTTATATGTATTATGTGGATCAGAAATCAAGATCATCTGTAGCTACAAGAAACCATGTCTAAAAACCATTAAGAGCACTTGCTGTTTTTTCAGAGGACCTGGGTTCAATTCCCAGCACACCATGTCGCATCCATTTGTGAGCCTAGTTTTAGGTGATCAGATACCAGACACCCTCTGGTCTCTTTGCATGTGCATGATGCACAAACATACATGCAGGCAAAACAGCCAAACACCTAACATACAAGCTAAATTTAATATTTTTAAAAAATCAAGAAAGAAATGGTTATTGTGGCTTAGGTATTTTTGGGGTTTCCTGAAGTGAGAAGAGTAAAAAGAACAAAAATACAAGCAATGTCCAGTGTTCAGATCCCCCTGGAGCCCTTTATGAGCCACAGGCTTCAGAAAAGGCTCATAAATCAGGCAGTCAAATTCCTGTGCTGTTAGATACCTATGCATGGCCTCTAGGTGAAGCCTTGGAGAGCTGGGTGTGGTTACACATGCCTAGAATCCCAACACTTTCCAGGCTAGGCCAGGAAGATTGAGAATTATAAGCACCACGAGTAGGTATATAGTGAGCTCAAGGTCAGCCTGGTATATAAGGTGAGATCTTGTTTGAAAAAGAATGTTTTTAGACCCATGATATCACATAGAATGTATCATCCTTTAATCCTGGCACTCAAGAGACTGAGGCAGGTGGATGTCTCTGAGTTCTATGCCAACTGGGCTACATAGTGAGATGCAGTCTCAATCAATAAAAAAGGTGTTTGTGGACGGGAAGTCAGTTCTTACTCTTTCACGTAGTCTAGGAGGGATGCTGGAGATCCTTAGGTCAGTCACCTTCTACCTAATTCTCCGCCATGGTGAAGTCTTGTGGAACATGGTGCCTGACACACACTGAGCAAATGCTGATTGCATTGTGAGTCAATCTGTCACAAGACAACTCCTTGAATCCCTGTGGTAAGCATTCCTTTGTGCTGATGTTATCAATTCCCAAACCAGTGTTGGGGACAGAGTCATTAAAAACACTGATAGACAAGCTGTGTGAATGAAGGCTGAGGCAGGAGGATTGCCAGGGATTTGAAGGAAGCCTGGGCTACAGTGTGAGAGCCTCTTTCAAACCAACACCAGGAGGTCGTTGAGATGGAACACCAGGTAACATGCCTGCCAGCCTGAGTTTGAGCCCCAGCCCACAACGTAGAGAATGAGAACACCCCCAAACTTGTGCTGTGGCACATACGTGCCCATACACATACATATGCCATAAATAAATAAATAAAAAGTAATATTAATAATAACCAAAGAGGAGCATGGTTCAATGGCTCAGTGACTAAAGGCACTAATCACCATGCCTGACCACCTGACTTCTATCCCTGGGCCCCAGAAAGGGAGAACTGACCCCCAAAAGTTGTCTCCAGCCTATACACACACTGTGGCATGCACTCTCACTTGTGCAAATGAACACACACACACACATACACAAACACACACACACACACACACTCGCGTGAATGCTCAGTTTCTAGTACTGTCTCAGTGGCTCACAATCATTTGTAACTCCCTTTCCAGGGGATTCCACATTGTCTCCTGGCCTCTAGAGGCACCAGACATACAAGTGCCGTACAGACACACATGCAGAACACCCATACACATTTTGTTTTCATAGTAATAATCTAAGAATTGGCACAGTATTTAATCATTACACATTTTACAAATGAGCAAGCTGGCCTCTGAGAAAAGAAAGTCATCTTTTGTAAATGCCCAAATCGGGTTTGTCATTCTTTATGACATTACAGTCTATGCTCCTGTTTTCCCCACTGCACGTGGTAACTGGACTGCCCATGCTATAGCCTCCTCCCCACTGGGAAGAATTCCCTGCCAGACTTCAAGCCGGTTCTTCTTTCATGTAAATGCCTAGGGTTTAGGAAGCAGGGAGAGCTCAGCAGGCCCTGGACCTGCCTGGATCTAGTTGAGGTGCCTTGGCCTCTGGAACTGCTCAGTGCCTCAGTGTGCTTGAACTGGTGGGTCCCTAAGTTTAGCGCTGCCTGCTGAGTCGTGCAGGCCTGACTCATAAGGAAACTGCCTTGAATGGCAAGTCACCGGTGGCCCCTTTACTCCCCAGTGAGACATAGAGGCAGGGAGGGTTAGACCACACAGCAAGCGGAATCCTGCTGTGGGGCAGACAGAGGTGACTTGATGGTGAGGAAGTTATTCAGAGGTAATTTGGAAGAATGTGGTCTAAAACCATCCTCTTCTCGGACCAGGAAGTGGACTGCAGGGCTCCCTTAAATATTGTCCTCCATACTGAAGATTCCCCAGTAGTCTCACGGAGACAGCCGCTCCACTTTTAAGGATAGCCACATGCAACTCACAGAGCCCCCCAAACGAGTGAAGACTGCAAATTCCTAAAGCCCAATGATCCAGTTCATGCCCTCAGGCAAGCAAGGAGGCAATCGGTGTGACAAGTATCTGTTTGCAGGTTAGGGACCCAAGGCTGCAACAGGGAAATGAGTGGGCAGGAAGCAGGTGAAAGGTCCCCGGCTAGCTTAGCCTCCACCTGAACCCATGAGGTCAGCAAGCTTGGGCCAAGCACGCAGGGCCACAGTGACTGCCTTTCCCAAAACTATGGGAGCAGAGGTCTTGCCCTGGGCACAAGTGAGTCAAGGACAGAGTCTCCAGCTCCCAGGCTTCTCTAAAGTGTTCCTAAAGGGCTTGGGCTGACAAGTTCTGTCTTTACAAATTTTACTTTTATTTTTAATGTACTTTCCGTCTATTCATTTTTTTGTTAAATTTTGTGTGGGGATGGGAGAGTATCATGGCTCACACGTAGGGCTCAGAGGCCTGCTTGCTGGGGTTACTTCTCTTCTAGCATTATATGTCTCTGCGGAGCATACTCAGGTGGCCCAGATTTCTGGACAAGCACCTTTACCCTGTCAGCTATTTCCTTGACACAGAGGATTGTTGGGTTTTTATTGATATAGGATCTCTCTACACAGCCAGCCATGGCTGTCCTGGAACTTGTTCTGTAGACCAGGTTGGCCCCGAACTCACAAAGATCTCCTGCCTCTGCCTCCCAAGTGCTGGGATTAAAGGTGTGTGCCACCACACTTGGCTCTTTTAGTTTTTTGTTAACCAAATTTTTATATAGCCTTGGTTGGTCTAGAACTTGTTAGACGTACCAGGCTAGCCTCAAATTTACACTGCCTCTCTTGCTTCCCTTTCTAGGGTACTGGGATTACAGACATGCACCACCACACCACGCTTTTTTTTCCAACAGGTTTTTTGTTTTTGTTTCAAAACAGTGTTTGTCATACATTTCCACAGGGATAGAGTCCATCACAGGGCAGAAGGCTAAGAAAAAGTCAGAGAAAGCATGGAGGCAGGGATTAGAAAGCTGGCTGATGAAATTTTCATTCACACAGGAAGTAGAGCTTAGGTCTTAAAAGGAGGCAATGTTGATGCTTTGTATTAGGAAACGAGGTCCTGTAGCAAGGGAGCTAGTGCCCGGAACGGACTGGGACATCATATTCTTATGTCACGTCCCACATGGAGATAGATAGTGGGCATGTTCAGAGTGGCTTTCTAATACTCCCCACAGCAACCTCCCATCTTACGCAATCTGGATATCCAAATGTTTAAACAGAACGAGCCAAATCCTGTCCTTTGGTATGGCCAGAGTTCTTAGGGACTGTGTTCCAGGTGCAAAGCAAATATGTCTTGCCATCTCTCTCCAATCCCAAGTTACTGATAGAACCTGAGAGCTAGCTTCAAAACTCTCAGACACAGGACAGGTGTAACACCTGAGCTTTGTGGTCTAACCTCTGACCCATTGCCCCTGGTGGCTGAAGGGCTGACTTGAACCCAAGACTGGGACTTTCTCATTAGGGCCACTGGAATCCAAAGCACTTTTGACAACTCCGCCTATGCTAGTGCTGCCCGAGAAGGTGCTTCTGGGTCAATGATTAGTGTGGGGCTCCGATTGTTCTGGAGAGCAGGTGCCCTGAGGCGTGCACACACCAAAGCAAAGGGTGGTGACTCGCAGAGGACTTCAGCTACTAAGGTTTTTTGTTTGTTTACCAGGCTTGATGCTGCATACTTGTAATGCCAGCATTGAGAAGTTGAGGCAGGAGACTGGAATTAGTTCAAGGACAGTCTTAATATCCTGTTAAACATGAGGCAGTTTTAAGAGAAAAAAAATCAAACCATTAAAATAAATAAACAAATGTAAATAAAAACTTTCACTAAATCTAGACTAAAACATATATACGTATACATATATATACATATGTACATATATATGTATATATATACATATATATATATATGTATATATATAAACCATGACCAGACCAACACTTTGCAAATGTAAAGGATATTAAAGACCTGTATGTTATGCATTTTAATCACTGGATGGTTTTTACTGTTTAATTCACATCTGCTCTGACATTTCAGGTGGACCTGGAAGTCCATGCTTACATCCAACAATGAAAAAGAGCCCAGGTTAGCCCAGTCCAAGGAATAAGTATTTCTTACCCCAGAATCACACTGACCAAATCCAAGCCTTTCCTCTGCCTCTTTATTCTACAGCTTTGGCATCAGGATGGTGTCTATGCCTTATTTAAAAACCAAAACATGGGGGCTGGAGAGATGGCTCAGCAGTTAAGAGCACTGACTGTTCTTCCGGGGGACCTGAGTTTGATTCCCAGCATCCGCACGGCACCTAACAACTGTCTGTAATTCCTAGATCTGACACCCTTACTGTTATACATGTGGACAAAACACCAATTCACATAAGAAATAAAAAATAAATATTTATAAAACAAAAAGCCCAAAACATGTGTAGTGATGGTGCGCACCCTTAATCCTAGCACTCCAAAGGCAGAGGTAGGTGGATCTCAGTGAGTTTGAGGCCAGCCTGGTCTACAGAGGGAATTTTAGCAGTCAGGTCTACACAGAGAAACTCTGTCTGGAAAAACCAAAAGGAAATAAATAGACAAATAAATTTAATTTAATTTTAAAAACTTATCTTGATTAGGTAGTTAGCAATATCCTAACAACTTAGATTTTTTTCCAATGTGGAACTTAGATTATCAGGCATAGTGAAACCCTTTTACCTACTGAACTGTCTTGCCAGCACCAGTCGTTTTTAACTTTTTAAAATTTAAAAATGCATATAATCAAAGGAGGACAATATTTCTACATTTAAAAACATATTCTTGTTGTGTTGCTAAGGACGGCCTTGACCTCCTGAGATTAAGGGATCCTCCTGCCTCACACAGCCTTCGGAATAGCGGAGACGACAAGTGAGCCTACAAACACTTGGCTGCATTTTTCTATTTTATTCCTTCGTTTATGCTTAGTTTTGGTTGAGACAAGAGCTCACTACATAGTGCAGGCTGGTCTTGAACTCACAGAGATCTCTCTGCCTCTGCCCCTGAGTAGTCGGACTGAAGCTGGCTGCTACTACACTTGGATTTTATTCTGAAGGTACCATAGTGACTTACAGGGCACAGTGTCTGTACCTGACGGACACTATACATTTCTTGAACTTTGGAATAGATTGGAGGACCCTATCACACTCATTTCCTGTTCCGTGTTGATTTTCTGGCTGGGGTGGAGTGGGGTGGGATGGGGTGGGGCGTGTGACGTCACTGGAAGGACTATAGCGCCATCTACTGGAGAAATGGTGAACTACTGTAGAATAGTACACACAGAAGAAGGCTGGAATCTCTTAAGAATTTACTGTTGATGACTTGGAGAGAATTGGTCAAAAGTTTAAGAGTTATCTCTTCTCTTCTCTTCTCTTCTCCTCTCCTCTCCTCTTCTCTCCCCTCCTCTCCCCTCCCCTCCCCTCCCCTCCTCTCCTTTTCTCTTTAGATAGGATCCCATAGCTATATCCCAGGTTGGCAGTGATGACCAAGCTACATAGGCATAGACAGAAAGAATAAAGAATCAGTGATGTTTTATGTCAGACATCTAAGCTTTTCCCCCATTTCCCACACTGTGACCTTGCACAGATCACTCAACCTTACAACCTACATCTTCTGTGTAGAATGAGAGAAGCAATTTGTGTCCTGCCTTCTCCCACAGGATTGTTGTACTGTTTTGAATACTGAGTGTGAAACAATTATTTTATCATAATTAGTTTAAAACGCTCATCATGTCTTATGATTTCCAGCGTATGAGTGTTTTGCCTGCATGTGTGTAGTGCATCATGTGTATTTCTGATATACACAGAAGCCACAAGAGGGTGTCAAATCCCCAGGGGCAGGAGTCATAGGTGGTTGTGAGTCACCATGTGGGTGCTGGGAATAAGCTTCATCCCCAGGAAGAGCAATTAATGCTCATACTGCTAAGCCATCTCTATTTCTATTTTAGCTAACTAAAAAAAGTTTTAAGACCTGGTCTTAAATATTTCACTATATTGGCCTGGAACTCAATATTTAGATCAGGCAGGCCTTAAACTCATAGAGATCTGATGCCTCTGTCTCCTAAGTGCTGAGATCAATGGCCTGTGTGTGTCACCATATCGAGCTTATTTATTTATTTTATGTATGTGTGTGTGATTGTGTGTGGGTACACATGTGAAAAATGTGTAGAAGTCAAGGAACCACTTAGATGAGAAGTTTTTTCTTTCATAATGAGAGTCCCAAGAATCAAATTTTGGTTATCAGGCTTGGAGGCAAATGCCTTAACCCACTCAGCTGTCCTGCTGGCCCTTATTGTTATTAATGTGGGGGTTTTTTGAGACAGAGTCTTAATCTAGTTTAAAATCAAGCCAATTCCTTTGTCTGAGTATTGGAATTTACAGGCATGTTTTTTTTCTTGTTTCTTTTAGTCTTTTTTTCCTTTTGTCATTTGAGACAGAGTTTCTGTGTAGCCCTGGCTGCCCTAGAACTCATTCTGTAGATCAGGCTGGCTTCAAACTCACAGAGATTCACCTGTCTCTGTGTTCTGAGTGCTGGGATTAAAAGCATGTGGCACCACAGCCTGGTCTTGTTTTTAAAATATTTTATTAGCAGGTATTAACTATATGTAATGGTATATTGGCATTTTATATTTGTACAGAATGAATTTTGATCGCATGCACCTCCATGCTTTCTCTTGTCTCCCCCACTCACTGGTCCCCACACTATTCCCTTCTCACCTGAGTGTGTATGTGTGTGTATATGTGTGTGTGTGTATGTAAATGTGTGTATTGTGTGTGTATGTATATATATGTATGTATATATATGTGTGTGTGTGATCTTAGGGATCTTACAAGAGTATAGATGAGAGGTTATTTTTAGGAGTATGGGCACTTTACTAGTGACTACACCACTAGTGGGGAGAAAATGTGTTTCAGCCAGGTGTGGTGGTGCACATCTTTAATTCCAGCACTTGGGAAGCAGAAGCAGGCGGATCTCTGTGAGTTCAAGGCCAGCCTGGTCTACAGAGCAAGTTCCAGGACAGCCAAGTTACACAAAGAAATCCTGACTTGAAAAACAAAAACAACAAACCAAAACCACAGCTTAATAAAAAGGCAATTTGATGACATCATGCATCATGTCCATTTAGCCCCGTGACCTCCCTAGATACCAGCTTGATCAGATTTATAATACCAGACATGAATTCTCTTTGGAGCAGACCTCAAGTTCAATCAGAAAGCGTTTGGTTAACTCAGAACAGACTTGCCAGTGTGGCAGTGGTGGATCCCCTTGCAAAGTCCACAGCTGAATGAGCCTGTTAATGATGAACCTCCCCCCCCCACCCCCATCCCCCGCAGCAGTATGCCCAACACCTTACAGCATTATGAAGGCTAGTCATCATAATGAAGCTTTCAGTTCAGCCCCGCCTCAAGTTCTCTTTAGAATTGGCTAAATTCGGGGCTGGAGAGATGGCTCAGCGGTTAAGAGCACTGTCTGCTCTTCCAGAGGACCCGGGTTCGATTCCCAGCACCCACATGGCAGCTCACAACTGTCTGTAGTTCCAGTTCCAGGCAAACACCAAGGCAAATAAATAAATAAAGTTTAAAAAAAAATGTAAGGGGCTGGAGAGATGGCTCAGAGGTTAAGAGCACCATCTGCTCTTCCAGAGGACCCGGGTTCGATTCCCAGCACCCACATGGCAGCTAACAACTGTCTGTAGTTCCAGTTCCAGGCAAACACCAAGGCAAATAAATAAATAAATAAGTAAAAGTTTAAAAAAAAAAAAAAATGTAAAGTTCTGAAGCTGGAGAGATGGCTCAGCGGTTAAGAACACTGACTGTTCTTCTGGAGGACACGAATTTGAGTCCCACCATCCACATGGCAGCTAACAACTATCTATAATTCTAAGATCTGGCACTCTTACACAGTTATACATGCAGGTAAAACACCAATTCACATAAAATAAAAATAAATATTTAAAAAAAAATTGGCTAAATTCTGGTGGGAAACTAAGAACACCTAAGAACCCCAGAAGCAGCCTGTCTTTGAGGGACTCAGGAGGCTGTTTAACAAACAATTCATAGGGTGGTAGCTCACCCTGATGCTGGGAATTTCATTTAATAATTTATGGCTCCTGGGAACAGTTTCACTCCAGAGTACTTCTGTTCAAACTCTCTTTAGAAAAAAAAGTTTTATTTTTAATCAGTGTACAAAGTATCGTTTCATTATAGCTTTTTAATAATCCTTAGCCGTGGCCGACCCTCCTTCTCTACCTCTTTGCTCCCCCTACTCAAACCTTTCCACCCCAGAGTTCCCCTCCCATTTTCTTATCACATGTGTTCTACAGCTTCCTCCCTCCCGCAGGTACCTTGAAACTGTTTTTTAATTTGTACCTGTGTGAGACTTGGATAGGACCACATAGACCATGTGGTCTAGCCACACAAAATGAAACTCGGAGAGGTTTCCGAGTGTCCAGTACTCTCGAGGACCACTGTCCTGCAGTGGTCTGTTCGCCACAGAGAATCCCACGCACACACAGCTGTCCAGAGGGAGAGGAGGGATTCACCCACGGATAACTAACCACCAAGAGCCTATTTACATAAGGAGTTATTGCAGTACTGAGAAGTTCCAGAAGGGGGCAGCCTAGTCTCAGCCCCAGCCATAGGTTTGCATATGGCTACCTAAACCAATTTGTTTCCTGCCCTCCCTTCCCCTCTTAATCTCCTTTCTCTTCTTCCTTCTCTAGTGTGTGTGTGCGCGCGCGCGTGTGCGTGTGCATGTGTGTGTGTGTGTGTGTGTGTGCATGTGCGCACACGCCTTCTTGTGCATGCCTCAGGGCACTGGTGGAGAACAGCTTGCAGAAATAAATTCTTTCTTTTCACTATGTGGGTTCTGGGGGAGGAACTTAGGTCATCAGGCCATCTCATCTGTCCAGCATCCAAGTGCTCTTAACTACAGGTTACAGTTTACTGCATTGGGTTGTACTAATCTGAATTAAAAGTGGATCCCAAATTATGGAGGCAGTGAGGTCTTAAAACTTGTGACAAGGCACAGAAGGGGAATTCTACTAATTGCAAGAAAATTCTCACTGAAACTTCAAAGAACCACAGCATTTAAAAATCTATGCCCCTTCAGCTGGTGGTTGTAGCCAGTGCAGTCTCATGCAGAAATGGCACTGTTCAGGCTTCACATCCTGTAGCTGAATTCCTTCACCTTGTACTGGATGCTCAATTACAGTATCATTGCAGGCAAATTTCTTCTTCATTGACTTCACTAGTTTCTTTTTATTGTGATCATCAGTGACCCTTTGGACAGTAGTAGGAGTCTCCTTGTCATTTCTTTGTTGAATTCTTACATGGCTATGACCCTTAGAGCCAGCAGGAACCATTACTACTTCACTTGCATTAGAAGGCATCAAAGGAGGTTCTGAATAGTGGACACGCAATACAGTTCCTTTTCCTTAGTGGAAATGGCTTATGGAACATGGCCCCTCGAGGAGCTGGGGCTGGGACCGGCTGGGATGGGAAGGACACACTGAGTCTGGGGAAGGGAGGAACCAATGAGAAGCAGCTGAGTACTTGAAAGTGGCTCAGTTGATGGATGATGGCCTCAAGACTCTTACAATTTAAATTAATTTTTAAATTTTTTTTTTTGTGTGTGTGTGTATGTGTGTGTGTGTGTGTGTGTGTGTGTGTGTGTTGGGGGGAGCACATGTATGAAGGTCAGAGTCCAATTTGCAGGAGTGGATTCTGTGGGTCCCTGAGATCGAACTCATGTCCTCAGGCTTGGCAGCATCTTTACCAATTAGGCCATCTTGCCAACATGGATCTTGAACTTCTGGTCTTCCTGCCTCTGTCTCTCAAGTGCTGCCATTTATAGGTATTTACTACAGTGTCAGACTGTGATAGTTAAAGCAAACATGCTTTTATTTTATTTTCTAGGATCTATTAATTATTATTCTTCTTAGTGTGGGTGTAGGTATGCGTCACGTTGGGTGTGTCCACAGAGGGCAGCTTTGTGGAGCTGGTTCTCTTCTTTTACTTTATGTGGGTCCTGGGGCTCAAACATTTATCTGCTGAGCAATCTGATGCTAGGTGTTTCCTTTGCTGTAGCATGTTAACAAAGGGCTCTGTCGTCTTCATTTCCCAGAAGAAATGCCTCAGAATGTCTGTCCATGGCCACACCGCTGATAATGAGAACAGAGGGCTTTGGCTAGGCCTTCTGTCTTCCAAGTTCAGGACATTCACTACCCAGAGGTTGACTCCGTAAGACCTAGTTCAAGGTCTCTGGGAAGATGTAGGCAACCTTCACTACAGCGCTCTGTGGTATCCCACATGATCTATCGCATAGCTGCTTGACATGCTGAATTAATGGGAACTCTATTTACGAGCCACACAGGCTCTTTCTGAATTTGGGGAAAGGGGCAGCTGCAGGTTAGTGATAGGTTTTCTGCACCTCGAAAAGTCTCTCTGCTGATGCAATAATCCAAATCCGACCAAATTAGGAAAAGCCCAGGTTTAATGGGTACAGAGCAAAGCAATCCTGGGTGACCCCTGGAAAGGCAGGGAGGGAATCACATGGCAGATATATGGCTACCTGGCCTTAAGTAACCTGTAGGTGCTGTCTTGAGTAGCTCCAGGGAGGGGCTGACATTTGATGGGCTTCCTTAGGGACAGGAGTCTGAAACCAAGGGCAGCTCTAAGGGAGGGGACCCTGTTTGGCGGGCTTCCACGGGGCTGTTTCCCTGGAGGTTGCAAGTGTCTGTAAAACAACTGGAACAGATTTATATCTTGGTGTCATAGCCAAAGGGTTAAGATCTACAGAAATTTAATAACTCTAGAAAAATTATAGTCAGCGCTCTATCAGTCTATCAAAGCTGCATTTATCAATGTTATAACATTAAACCTCCGGAGTTACACCTGATACCAGGTTATTCTGTACTATGGAGTCTGTGAATGAGACACACCTGTCTGTCATTTTAACAGGAAACTTACTAATGAGCCACCTGGTTCATGAGATCGAAGAAGGATGAGACAGCTTTCTAGCTACCTGGGCACCCCGAGTCTCTTGTGCTCATGGGGAACAAGTCCCAGAGGCCACACTTGATCAGCTGCCTGGCCCAGAAGATCTGACAGATTTTTTTTCTGTGGAGTAGAAATTTGGGGAGATCGACCTACCTGTCTTGGAGTAGGGGGAATGAATCTCTGTTGCTCCTTATTCAGTCTGGACAGAATCTTAACAGCTTTCCCTACGTGGCTGGCTCTGTCATAGCTGAGGCAAATCTCTAAGTAGAAGTTCTTTTGGGATCACCCATCTTCTTTTTTTTTTTTTTTTTTTTTTTTTTTTTTTTTTTTTTTTTTTTTTTTTTTTTTTTTTTTTTTTTTTTTTTTTTTTTTTTTTTTTTTTTTTTTTTTTTTTTTTTT
>PVIH01021767.1:0-28870 GCA_004025045.1 Sigmodon hispidus | reverse complement strand
CTCTCTTCTGGAGTTACCATGTTGTCCTTTGTAGTATTATGTAATTTTTTGCACTGGCGTTTGCCCATGGCTTCAGTGGTTCACGATTAGATGGGTCCTGGTCAGTTGTGGCACTCGGGTTTGTATGCCTCCTGTCACCTTTCTGTTCAGGGTCTGATTTTGTCTTTCAGAGACCCCTGCAGTTGTTGGTTCGCTCAGTCCGAGGTCGTGGCGGGGTTTCCCTCAGCAGGAGATGTGGATGTGGTCAGGGACAGAGTTTACCTGCCCCTGCTCCAGAGAGCGCTGGGATTCTGCAGCCAGCACTGGGTCCCGGGAGCTGAACCGGAAGCAATGAGAGCTCAACTCTCCCTCCCAGGCTGGGATATAGGTGCTGAGGCCTCTTGCCCCCTCCTCACCTCTGGGCGGGGTCTGAATCTGCCTTCAGAGACTCCTGTAGTTGGTTCGCTCAGTTCGAGGTCCTGGCGGTGTTTCCCTCAGCAGAAGATGTAGTTGTGGTCAGGGACAGAGTTTACCTGCCCCTGCTCCAGAGAGCGCTGGGATTCTGCAGCCCGCACTGGGTCCCAGGAGCTGAACCAGAAGCAATGGGCAGAATTGCCATTTTTACTATGTTGATCTTACCTATCCAGGAACATGGGCGAGCTTTCTATTTTCTGATATCGTTCAATTTCTTTCTTCAGTAATCAGTTTTTTGTCAAGTAAACCTGTTACTTCTTTGGTTGTAGTTACTTCAAAGTATTTAGTGGTATTTAAGCTATTATAAAGTATGATATTTCCCTTATTTCTTTTTCAGCCCTTTTATCTTTAGTGTATAGGAGGGCTACTGATTTCTTTGAGTTAATCTTGTATCTGGCTACATTGCTGAAAGTGTTTATCAGCTGTAGGAGTTCCCTCGTAGAATTGTGTGGGTCACTTATGTATACAATCATATCATCTGCAAATAGAGATAGTTCACTTCTTTTTTTCCATTTATTATCTTCTTAATCTCCTTTCATTCTCTTATTGTTTTAGATAAATCTTTGAGAAATATATTGACTAGAAGAGGGGAGAGGGAACAGCCTTGCCTAGTTCCTGATTTTAGTGAAATTGCTCTGAGTTTCTCTCCATTAAGTTTGATGTTGTCTGTTGGCTTCTTGTAAATCACCTTTATTATATTTAGATATTTTCCCTGTATTCCTTATCTCTCCAGGGCTCTTATCATAAATGAGTGTTGGATTTTGCCAAACCCTTTTTCAGCATCTAAGGATACAATCATGTTTTTTTTTTTCTTCAGTTTGTTTATATGATGGATGACATTTATGTTTTTTTCATATGTTGAACCAACCCTGCATTTCAGGGATGAAGCCTATTTGGTCATGGTGGATTATATTTTTTACATATTGTTGTATATGGTTTGCCAAAATTTTGTTGAGAATTTTAGCATCAATATTCATGAGGGAAATTGTTCTGTAGGTTTGGGTAAAATTTTATCTATCTTATTGACTTTCTCAAAGAACCAACTCTTTGATTCATTGATTCTTTGTATTGTTCTTTTTGTTTCAACTGTATTGATTTCAGCTCTAAGTTTGATTATTTCCTGTCATCTACTCCTTCTAGGTGAGTTTGCTTCTAATTGTTCTAAGGCTTTCAGCTGTTCTGCTAGTTCTCAAGAGGAGGATTTCTCTAGGTTTTTCAAATAGGCATCTAGTGCTATGAATTTTCCTCTTAAGACTGCTTTCATTGTGTCCCACAAGTTTGGGTATGTTGTGGAATCACTTTCATTAAATTCTAGAAAGACTTTATTTTCTTTCTTAATTTCTTCCTTGACTCAGAGGTGGTTCAGTTGAGTGATGTTTAGTTTCCATGGGTTTTTAGGCTTTCTGTGACCTTTAATGTTGTTGAACACTAACTTTAGGTCCTGGTGGTCTGTTATGATACAAGGCGTTATTATAATTTTTTGTATCTATTGATATTTGCCTTATGATCAAGTGTATGATCAATTTTAGTGAAAGTTCCATGGGGTTCTGAGAAATATGTATATTCCTTCATGTTCAGGCAAAAGATTCTGTAAATATCTATTAAATCCATTTGCATCATTACCTCTGTTAGACTCCTTATGCCTCTGTTGAGTCTCTGTCTGGTTGACTGATTTAAGGGTTAAAGTAGGGTATTGAATTTTCCCACTATTAGGGTGTGAGAATTTATATGCAATTTGAGCTTTACTAGTATTTCTTTTACTTTGGTAGATGCCCTTATATTAGAGGCATAAATATATAAGATTGAAATCTCCTTTTGACCAATTTTTCGTGCGGTGAATAAGTAATGTCTATCTTTATCCCTTTTAATTGCTTATAGTTTAATGTCTACTTCACTAGATATTAGGATGGCAACCCCAGCTTGTTTCTTAGGACCATTCGATTAGAAAATCTTTTCTCAACCCTGTACTCTGAGCCTGTGTCCGTCTTTGTGGTTGAAGTGTGTTTCTTGTATGCAGCAGAAGGATGCCTTCTGTTTTTGTATTCATCTTGCTAGTATGTGTCTTTTTGTAAGTGAGTTGCCTCCATTGATATTAAGGGATATCAATGACTTCTGACTGATGTTTCCTGTTATTTTTGGTTGTTGCTTGTATGTTTTTCTTTCTCTGGCCTTTGCTTCTATGGGATGATTGAATATTTGTGGTTTCATCGATGTATCTGGGATCTTTAGGTTGGAGTTGTCCCTCTAATGCTTTCTGGAGGGCCAGATTTGTAAATAGGTATTGTTTCATTCTGACTTCATCATAAAATATCTTGTTTATTCCATCAATGGTGATTGATAATTTTGCTGGGTATGGTAGTTTAGGTTGGCATCCATGCTCTTTTAGCATCTGTATAATTTCTGACCAAACCCTTCTTGATTTCATCATTTCCATGGAAAAGTCAGGAGTGATTCTGATGAATCTACGTTTATACGTAAGTTGGCCCTTTTCTTTTGCAGCTCTTAAATTTATTTTTTGTTCTGCATGTTTTGTGGCTTGATTATTATGTGGTGAGCAGACTTTTTTTTTTGGAGAGGGTCATATCTATTTGCTGTTCTGTAAGCTTCTTGTATCTTTATAGACATTTTCTTCTTTAAGTTAGGAAAGTTTTCTTCTATGATTTTATTGAATACATTATCTGTGCCTTTGAGCTGATATCCTTCTCTTTCTTCTATTCCTATTATTCTCAGGTTAGTTCTTTTCATGATGTCCCAGATATCCTAATAGCTTTGTGTTATGATTTTTCTGTGTTAGTATTTTCTTTGACTGATATATCTATTTCAGTTACTGAGTCTTCTGCTTCAGAGAGTCTCTCTTCCATGTCTTGAATTCTGTTGTTTATGCTTGTATCTATAGTTCCAGCTCTTTTTTGTCAGATTTTCTATTTCCATCTTTGCCTCATTTTGTGCCTTTTTTATTGCTTCTATTTCAGTTTTTGGTTCCTGGAATGTTTCTTTCATGTTTTGGTTTACCTTTTCTTGGTTTTCTTTCAAGGATTTGTTCACCTCTTCCAATTTTTTGTTTGTATTTTCTTCTATATCTTTAAGGGAGTTTTTTTGTATCTTCTTTGAAGGCTTCAATAATCTTCATAAAGTTGTTTTTGCTGTTGTTTCCTCTTCATTGCTCTGTTTAGGACTTGTAGTTGTAGAACTACCAGTTTCTTCTGGAGTTGCTTTGTTGCTCTTTATATTGTTATATGTATTTTTGAACTGACATCTACCCATAGCTGCAATGGTTCACCATTAGTCAGCTCCTAGTCAGTTGCAGCAAGAGGGCTTGTGTGATGCCTGTCTCCTCTGAGCATGGGCTCTGCTTGTTCTCTGACTTGTCTCTGCATGGGGGTTGAATTTCAAAGAACTCAGTCCATCTGTGATG
This sequence comes from Sigmodon hispidus, assembly GCA_004025045.1. NCBI lineage: Eukaryota > Metazoa > Chordata > Mammalia > Rodentia > Cricetidae > Sigmodon > Sigmodon hispidus. The sequence goes on along the minus strand of PVIH01021767.1, from coordinate 25,002 downwards.
AAGTAGTTTGCTTTGGAGTTGGAGCCTGGCCATCCAAGGTCCCCTCTTTTAGGTGTGGCTGGAGGAGCCCCTCACAGCCAAACCCTAGCTCTTGTCTGCTAGGGAGAGCCTGAAATCAGAGCCTAGGGATTAACTCCTGTCCTGGTAAGGGACTCTATGGACAGGTGGTCCAGGTTCCAGAATCTGCTTACATCTGAATGAGGGTCTGAATTTCATGGGCCTCAGTCCTTCTCTAGCTGTATCTCAGAATCAAAACCTTAAAAGAAACAAGCAAAGGACAAATCAGTTTTAGTGGTGAAGTAGAAAAATATGATGAGCTTATGGGGCTATTTAGCTTACAATGAAACACAATGTTTCTTAACGAGACAGAAAGATTATTGGCAAATTTGAGAATTATTGATAAAATAAAAAAAATAGAAAAAGCCTGATACATTTCAGAATTTCCTTTCAGCCACCATCAATGCATAAGTAAACATTCATTTAGATTTCCAACTTTTCCTGTCTTCCATGGGTATCATTTCAAACAACTCTTTTTCATTCAGCTTGTCTGTGATGATAAAACATATGCAAAGACACAACACAGTCCCTGACTACAAAATTTTGACATTGAAATAAAAGACAAATTCTAAGTAAGGCCCATTAATATTAAAATAGAGTCCTGAGAATTTAGAGAGGGTATAGAACAAACATGATTGTTGTCAGGGCTGCATTTCGAACATCTAAAAAGTCTTGGGAACTATAACGTTTGAATGAGTTGACAAGTTTTAAAGATGGTAATACAATTATGCATTCTTATAATTCTATTTAATTTGTTTATGTGCTTATGTTAACCATTCAAATTACCTTTAGGAGAAAAGCAAGTCAAAGAATGAAGATCCCAATGACATGGAGAAAAGATAATATTTAGATAAACATTGCCATAAGTTTACCACTTCTTGAGTTGGTGAAATCTTATAGACCATTGCATACATTCCTTGGTACTGATTTTGCTCATTGTTACCCTCTAGAACTTGATGGTAATATCAAGTAACAAAAAACACATGTACTTGAATGATAAAACAAAAAGGGAGGTGCTGTGGGATAATGCTCTTGTACACTATAAAGATTTGTCATTGATATTGGTTGAATAAATCAGTGATTGGACAGTAGCAATCAGAAAGAATAACTAGACTAGGACAGTTCTGGTAAGAGAAAAGGCTGAGATGGAGTTGCTAGCCAGATGCGGAAGAAGCAAAATGAGATTGCAGGACTGAGAAATGATATCAAGTCATGTGGCTAAACATAAATAGAAATATGAATTAACTTAAAGTGTAAGAGTTAGTAATAGGCCTGAACTACTGGCCTATTACAAAATAATCTTTTGTAAATGACTGTTGTACACTGTCAGACCATCTCCTTCTGGAGAGCAAAGCAGTAGGGAACACAAATATTTAGAAATACTTATACTCAGCATGAGGAGGGTTCATCTCTGTGAAGTCAACTTTGCATGCTTTATCAGTGACTAGTCCCCTCAGACTAACATCAGAGATTCCTTTTCACCCTTCTCTTCGGTTTACCTGTGTGTAGGAAAGACATTTAGGGGCGCCTGAGTGGCTATTTCTCAGAGTTGAAGAATCTATTAACTACAAAATAATGTATTCAATTTGGTGTCACCCAGATTGCCAGTCTGTGAAGTTGATGCACCAAAATACATTTCAGAGCCAAAGGGATGATAATTCTTATGTCTGATGAGATCTCCTATCCAGTTGGATCCCGTTACATCCTGGGAGTAGGTATTCTCCTCTTCTTCCTCGGAATAGAGTGGTTGGAAAGAAAGCTGCGGATCACAAAAGCAGTGGTTAAGAAAGAAAGTGTTCCACAGGCATCTCTATTGCTTGTCAGGTTGCTTGATCTGCTCTCTATTTTTGGGGGGCTTCAAGTATGTTGGCTGTTTGATGACCCTGGCAATGATTAATAGCTATTTCTTTATTAATCCAGACCACTATAAAGGGAGCAGAAATGTTTTAGTTTTCTTTTTAGCATTTTTTTTGTTGTTAATAGGGATCCTTATAAAATATGGAATGTACATGAAGAATAACAAAAACATGCCTGCTATTTGTATAAATGTTTACTCATTTGTCTTTTTTCCAACAGAGGACTTGAGCAAGGGCAAATATTTCACCTTCTGGGCTGATGTATTCTGTGGCAAGGCTTGTGATCATATGGTGTCTTATTGTATAGTTACTACTGTTCCAGCTCTCCTGACTCATTGTTGATCAGGGTGCTTCCATCAGAAAACAAACTGAACTCTGCCTCAGTCAGAAAAAATGTCATGGAGGTCTAGGCAGCTGATTTAAGAAATGTCCAGCATGTTCTGATAGTCATAGGCTCCAGAGACCTCAGAGTTTTCATCAGGCATCAATGTCTCAGGGTTGAGACTCTGGATAGAAGCATAAAGGAGATGGGTGATAATTAAGCCACAAACTCTAACATTGACTAATGTGGCATTCAATATCTACTAGCCATTGTTTTTCTCTTAAAAGAGTTTAGACAGCATAAGAAGCCATTAAAGTCAGGTTCTAGCACAGAGTATGCTTGTTATCTTTCTTTATTAATATATAGTTTATGGGTATGGCAGATAATCAAGATGGCTGACTGAAAGCCCCTGGGTCCACATGCTTTGACAGATATGCTAGAGCCCTCTGCAAGGCTCCCAGTATCAAAATGTCTTTTGCAATGTTCCAATATTAATGAATTTAAAGGCAGAAGAGTGTAGGGCCTTGCACAACTTGCTGGAACATTGCATCATGTTCCCCAGATGCTAATTAGGCGCTGAGTAGTGACCAATCCAATGTGATCCTGATTATGCTAATTTGTCACTCCTTACCACCTATCACTAGTTATATGCTAATGAGGCATTACTTTGGACCTATCACCAAACATATGCTAATGAGGCATTACGTTGGGCACCAATCATATAGCTACACGCGTCCCAGCTTCCCTATATAAGCAGGCTGCATTTCAGGCACGGGGTCTTTCTTCCACCATTCTACCTCAACTGAGCTGTACTCCAATAAAGTGTAATCCGAAAAGAATCATGCATGTGGTGACTCATCGTTCTGCAGGCCAGAAAGTGGCTCGCCACAGAAGAGATAAGTGACATTTGGTAAGGCCAAAGCTCAGGCTTGATTTAGAGATTGTTTTAGTTCTGAAAAGTTTTTTCCCACTGTTTCAGTTTACTATAAAGGCTAGTCTCCTACAATGGCATAATAAAGAGGTAAGTTATTTTAACAAACCCAGAAATTCAGAGCCTTTTATATCTCATTCCCTCCAGGCCTTTGTGTACTTGATTATCTTTGGTTTGAAGTGTGGTGATCTAGCAGATAGCATCTACCCTAGCAACACTGAGATTTCTCCTACCTTGAGAAATCTTGTATCTCATTTAGAAGACTTCTGTTTGGCAAGGCTTTTTAGAAGAGACACAAAAATCTCAGGACTTGAAACAAGTCTTTGTGTTTTTCTTTTTTTTAATGTTTATTTTTATTTTTTTATGTGAACTGGTGTTTTGCCTGCATTTATAACTGTGCAAGTGTATCAGTCTTGGAATTTCAGACAGTTGTTGGCGGCCATGTGGATACTGGGAATCGAACTCAGTTCCTCCAGAAGAACAGTTTGTGTTCTTAACCTCTGAGCCATCTGTGTTTTTCAAATGTTAGTGTCAGCTGTTGCCAAGAGTGGATCATCTATATGATGGAGCTAAGCTGTATTTGGGCATGAATCCCATTAAGCCTTTTTGTAATGTTTTCCCAAAGAGTGTAGGGAAATTTATGAACCCTTGAGGGTACTCAAGTACAGGTTAGCTGGCTAGTCTTATTGGCTATTGGATCAGCCAACGGCAAATATGTGCTGGCCCAATGACATCAGAGAAATGAAAAACAAAACATCCTTGAGGTCCAGGACTGTTTACACCTGGTGGTCTGGTGGCAGGAGACTGAGCAAAGTATGAAAATCTGGTAAAGTAGGATGAATATTTTGAGTGTGTTTATTTACCACTAGAGATCTTGGGCTAAACTAAATAATAAACTAAGATATCTTATTTATGGAGAGGGAACAAAGGCATAATTGAGGTCATTTGGCACAAGGTAAGGATGTTAGCTTCTAACAGTCTCTTGATATAGGAAGCAATTCCCAGGCTAGTGTTTTGGTTTAAAGGATTTTTTTCTGGACTTTTATCTTAATTATGGCTATAAACAAGAAGTTTTCTACAACTGTGACTGGTTTACTGTTAAGCTACAAGTTATGGATTTGTTTTAGTACATACCTTAGAAAACTGATGTTGAAAGTCTTGGTACTAGGTCAGCTTTAGTTGTGGAGTCTGGAGTCTGGAGAGCTAGAAGACATTCTTCAGAAAGAGATAGAGTGAAACTATATTGGTAGGAGGGTGTAAAGGAAATGTAAGGTTTTTGAGGAATAAAGGTAATAGTGCTGCCTAAATTTTGGTGATCTCTGTTAAGTGGAAAAAAAAAATCCCAATCTGGTACACCACAAAGAAGTGAATCATTTTTTTGTGGCCCAGACTAACTGTTCTTTCAGATGAGAGTTATAGTCTTTAATTGTGTCTGTGGGTCTCTATATTGACATAGTTCTATTAGTAATTGGCACCATTGGTATTTTTAAAACAGAAACTATATCTCAATTTTTACCAAAAATCTAACTAGATGACTTTCCATTGATACAGTAACCAGGGGATTTTGGAGGCCTGAAATGTAGCAGTGTGGCCCTTTTATAATGACTTACTAACCCTGACCCTAACCCTAAACCAGAAGTGCTATTGCTGGATCCTTGGGGAGATTGATTCGCAGTTTTCAGAGAAACCGCCATAGCATTCCAGAGTGGCTGAACAAGCTTACACTCCCACCAACAATGGAGGAGTGTTCCCCTTGGTCTGCAACCTCTGTGTCTTTTATTTTAGCCAATCTGACAGGTGTAAGGTGAAAACTCAAAGTTGTTTTTTTTTTTCCTTCTTTATTTTGTATTTAACAAAAAAACAGTAACATGAATTTAAAATGAGGAAAAGTTAACAATAACTATGAAGAGGATAAGAATCATAAGCATGGCTTATCAAGGGTGGTAATACAAATAAGATTGCTACACATATATTTACTATGTGTTCAGCTTTCCCTCTGAAATTTTTTTTCCCATCCCTGTATATCCTTATTCAAGGTCCCTTCCCCCTCCCACCACATCTTGACATTTTTCTTCTCTGCACCTCCCCATCCCTTCCCTGAGCAGGGAGCAGACAGTCCTATGTTCCCACTGACCCAATAATGCTTAGTTCAGTCTCCACTCCTGGCCAAATCCAGTTTTGTCCACCCTCCCTCAAGAGTGAGTCTGGTATTTCTATAGTTGGAGTGGGGTTCAAAGGGTCAGTCCAGGGTATTTTTGATCCCAAGCTGTTCAGTGGTTGTGGTTTGCCGCTTGATAAAAGGCACAGATGACAGCCTATGTTGGAGAGGATGCAGAACAAGGGGAACACTCCTCCATTGTTGGTGGGAGTGTAAGCTTGTTCAGCCACTTTGGAATGCAATACGGAGGTTTCTCACAAAATTGAGAATCAATCTCCCCAAGGACACAGCAATACCACTTCTGGGTGTATACCCTAAAGAGGCACATTCACATACCAAAGGTATTAGCTCAAAGTTCTTTTGACTTGCATTTCTCTGATGGCTAAAGAAGTTGAACACTTTTTCTAGTGTCTTTCACCCATTTGTAATTGTTCGGCTGACAATTCCCTTTTTAGATCTGAACCCCATTTTTTGATTGGGTTATTCAAGGTTTTGTGCACTAATTTTTTGAGTTCTTTATATACTTTAGAGATCAGTCCTCTGTCACTTGTAGGGTTGGTGAAATCTTTTTCCATTCTGTAGGCTGCCATTTTGTCCTATTGACAGAATCCTCGGCTTTATAGAAGCTTCTCAGTTTCAGGAGGCCCCATTTTTCGATTGTTGTTTATAGTGTCTGTGCAACTGCTGTTGTATATATGTTATATATATGAAGTGGTTGCCTTTGCCAATTCCCACTTTCTTTTCTATCAAGTTCAGAGTGTCGTCTGGGTTTATGTTGAGGTCTTTGATCCACTTGGATTTGAGTTTTGTGCAGGGTGACATACTTGGATCTATTTGCATTTTTCTACACTCTACCAACAAGCTGTGCCATCACCATTTGTTAAAAATATTATATTTTTTTCATTGAATATTTTGGGCTTCTTTATCAAAAATAAGGAGTTTATAGGTTTTTGGATTAATGCCTGGGTCCTCAATTCAATTCCATTGATTCACAAGTCTGTTTTTATGCCAGTACCAGGCTGTTTTTATTACTGTAGCTCTACAGTATAAATTGAAGTCAGGGATGATAATGCCTCCTGAGGTTCTTTTGCTGAGTAAAATTGTTTTGGCAATCCTGGCTTTCCTGTTATTCCAAATGAAGTTGAGTATTGTTTTTTCAGTCTGTAAAATATTGTGTTGGGATTTTTTTGGGCAGTGCATTGAATCTGTAGAGTGCTTTTGGTAGAATTACCATTTTTACTATTTGGATCCTACCAATCCAGGAACATGAGAGAGCTTTCCATTTTCTGATATCCTCTTCAATTTCTTTCTTCAGTGGTTTAAAATTTTTGTCAATTAAATCTGTTACTTCTTTCATTATAAGTATTCCAAGGAGTCTAATGCTATTTGAAGATATTATAGAAGGTGATGTTTCCCTTATTTCTTTTTTAGCCCTTTTATCTTTAGTGTATAGGAGAGCTACTGATTTCTTTGAATTAATCTTGTATCCTGCTACATTGGTAAAGGTGTTTTTCAGCTGTAGAAGTTCCTTGGAAGAATTGTGTGGGTCACTTATGTATATAATAATATCATCTGCAAATACAGATATTTTCACTTCTCCTTTCATTCTCTTATTGCTTTAATTATAACTTCAAGAACCATATTGAATAGATAAGGGGAGAGAGGACAACATTGTCTACTTCCTGATTTTAGTGGGATTGCTTTGAGTTTTTCTCCTTTAAGTTTGATGATGGCTGTCAGCTTCTTGTAAATTGTCTTTATTATATTGAGATATTTTTTTCTATATTCCTCATATTGAGATATTTTCTCCATATTCCTCATCTCTCCATGGCTTTTATTATAAAGGAGTGTTGGGCTTTTTCAAAGGCTTTTTCAGAATCTATGGTTATGATCATGTAGTCTTTTCCCCTTTAGTTTATTTATATGATGCATAAAATTTATGGGTTTTTTTTTATGTTGAACCATTCCTACATTTTATGGATGAAGTCTACTTGATCATGGTGGATGATGTTTTTGACATTGTTGTATACAGTTCAACAAAATTTTGTTGAGAATTTTAGCATCAATATTCATCAGGGAAATTGTTCTGTAGTTCTCCTTTTTTGTTGTGTCTTTGCCAAGTGGCTTGGGTACTAGGGAAATTGTGGCCTCATAAAAGGAATTTTGCAATATTCCTACAGTTTCTACTGTGTGAAATAGTTGAGTAGTAATGGTAATAATTCTTTGAATATCTTGTATAATTCTGTAGTGAAACCATGTGGACTTGGGCCTTTTTTACTTGGGAGGCTTTTAATGACAGCTTCAACTTCCTTTAGGGTTATATGTCTGTTTAGGTAATTAATGTGGTCTTCATTTAATTTTGGTTAATTCTACCTGTTCAAAAAGCTGTCCATTTCTTCTAGGTTTTCCATTTTTGTGGAATATAGATTTTCAAAGTATGACCTGATAATTCTCTGGATTTTCAATGGGTCTGTTGTTATGTCCCCCTTTTCATTTCTGACTTTGTTGACTTTAATACTCTCTCTCTCCTTTTTGATTAGTTTGGATAAGCGCTTATTTATCTTGTTGACTTTTTCAAAGAACCAACTCTTTGATTCATTGATTCTTTGTATTATTCTTTTTGTTTCAATTGTATTGATTTCAGCTCTAAGTTTGATTATTTCCTGTCATCTACTCCTTCTAGGTGAGTTTGCTTCTAATTGTTCTAAGACTTTCAGCTGTTCTGCTAGTTCTCAAGAGAAGGATTTCTCTAGGTTTTTCAAATAGGCATCTAGTGCTATGAATTTTCCTCTTAAGACTGCTTTCATTGTGTCCCACAAGTTTGGGTATGTTGTGGAATCATTTTCATTAAATTCTAGGAAGACTTTTATTTCTTTCTTAATTTCTTCCTTGACCCAGAGGTGGTTCAGATGAGTGATGTTTAGTTTTCATTGTAGGCTTTCTGTGATTTTAGATGTTGTTGAACACTAACTTTAGGCCCTGGTGGCCTGATATGATACAAGGGATTATTTCTATTTTTTTGTATGTTTTGGTATTTGCTTTATGACCAATTATGTGGTCAATTTTAGAGAAAGTTTCATGAGGAGGTGAGAAATATGTATATTCCTTTGCATCTGGGTGGAAGCTTCTGTAAATATCTATAAATCCATTTGCATCAAAGCCTCTGTTAGAATCCTTATATCTCTGTTGAGTCTCTGTCTGGTTGACCTATCCAGGGGTGAAAGTGGAGTATTGAAGTCTCCCACTATTAGGATGTGAGAACTGATGTGGGATTTGAGCTTTAGCAGTGTTTCTTTCACATATGTAGGTACCCTAATATTAGAGGCATAAATATTCAGGATTGAATTTTTTCTTGACCAATTTTTCCTGGGATGAATAAGTGATGTCCATCATCATCCCTTTTAATTTTTTAATTGTTTAATGTCTACTTTGTTAGGTATTAGGATGGCAATCCCAGCTTGTTTCTTAGGACCATTTGATTGGAAAATTTTTTCCCAACCCTGTACTCTGAGATTGTTTCTGTCTTTGTGGTTGAGGTGTGTTTCTTGTATGCAGCAGAATTATGTCTTCTGTTTTTGTATGCATTTTGTTAGTGTGTGTCTTTTTATAGGTGAGTTGAGTTCATTGATATTAAGGGATATTAGTGACCACTGATTGATGTTTCCTGCTATTTTTGGTTGTTGCATGTATGTATTTACTTTCTTTGGACTTTTCTTTTATGGGATGATTGAATGTTTATGGTTTCATGGGTGTATCTGTGATCCTTAGGTTGGAGTTTTCCCTCTAATGCTTACCAGAGGGCCGCATTTGTAGATAGGTATTGTTTCAGTCAGATTTTATCATGAAATGTCCTGTTTATTCTATTTATGGTGATCGATAATTTTGATGGTTATAGTAGTCTAGGTTGGCAGCCACGCTCTTTTAGTGTCTGTGTAACTTCTCACCAAGTCCTTCTTGCTTTCATTGTTTTCATTGAATAGTCTGGTGTTATTCTGATTGGTCTGCCTTTATAAGTAAGTTGGCCCTTTTCTTTTGCATGTCTTAAAATTTTTTCTTTGTTTTGTATGTTTTGTGGCTTGATTATTATGTGGCAAGTTGACTTTTTTTAGGGTCATATCTATTTGTTGTTCTGTAAACTTCTTGTGTCTTTATAGGCATTACGTTTTATGAATTAGAAATGTTTTCTTCTATGATTTTATTCAATCTGTGCCTGTGAGTTGGTATTCTTTTCCTTCTTCTATTATTCTCCAGTTAGTTTTTTCATGATGTTCCAGATATCCTAAATGTTTTGTGTTATAGCTTTTTTTGTGTTAGGATTTTCTTTGACTAATGTGTCTATTTCAGCTACTGAGTCTTCCACTCCAGAGGTTCTCTCTTCCATCTTTTGGAATCTCCTGGTAATACTTATATCTGTAGTTCCAGCTCTTTCCTCCAAATTTTCTATTTCCATCTTTGCCTCATTTTGTGCCTTTTTATTGCTTCTATTTTAGTTTTTAGTTCCTGGGATATTTCTTTCATTTTTTTTAACCTTTTCTTGCAAGGATTTGTTCACCTCTTCCAATTTTTTGTTTGTATTTTTTTTCTATTTCTTTAAGGGAGTTTTTTGTGTCTTCTTTGAAGGCTTCAATAATCTTCATAAAGGTGTTTCCTTCTGTTTCTTCTTCATTGCTCTTTTCAAGTTTTGTAGTTGTAGAACTACCAGTTTCTTCTGGTGTTGCCAGGTTTTTCTTTATATTGTTATATGTATTTTTGCATTGGTGTCTGCCCATGACTTCAGTGGTTCTCAATTAGGCAGCCTGTAGTCCATTGTGGCAAGAGGACTTATGTGTCTCCTGTCTCCTCTGCTCAAGTGGTCTGCTCAATCTCTGACTCTCCTCTGGACAGGGGTCTGATTTTCAAATTCTCAGTCCTTCTCTGCTGATGTAGTTGGAGGCAGGTGTCAGTCGTGCAAGGTCCCCTATTTTAAGTGTGGCTGGAGGAGCCCCTCACAGCCAAATCCTAGCCCTGTTTGCTAGGGAAAGCTGAGATCAGACTGTAAGAATTGACCCTGGTCCTGGAGAAACTTCTGGGAAGGGTGGTCTGGGGGCTAGAATCTGCTCACCCCTGGATGGGGTCTGAATTTCAAAGTCCTCAGTGCTTCTCTGCTGACTCCATGATTAAGACATCTTAAATGCCATATTCTGGATATATTTGAAATGTTTGAAGATCACTTGTATACCTATAATGTATTTCTGTTTGACCTTGAAAACATACTTAATATGTTTGATTTTGATAGGTAATAAATTACTAACATGCTTTTTTATTACTCTAAATTGTTTGTTATACTAACTATTAAAAACTAGAATTTTACATACTATTGTTAAATAAGCTGCATAGGTACAATACGTTAAAGAAAAATAGAACATATCTATAGTATGTTCTAACAAAATAATTTTAAATTTGATAAATATTCCATACCAATGTAAAATATTTGAGATTAGTGGTTGTCAAAATGTAGAATCAACAATCTGCCCTTTTATCCCATAAGTTCTACACTGTATGCCCTCTTTTCTCTACAGAAAGATATACTGGTTTCTAATCTCTTTTAATGTAATATACTTTGTTTAGCTTTTCCCCCGTCTATGACTAGTCACAATTTGTAACCTACCTTTCTAAACAATGACAAACAACATAGCCCACAAAACAATCCAAAACTACCCACCCACCTCTTGGGAGTGTGGACACTGCATTCTCTGGATTGTTTTTCTGGGAGTGATGACATCTTTGGGAGAAACCATGAGAAAATTACGATAATTGTTTAGTTCTGGAGAGATAGCCAAATCATTTGTTGTCATCTTATGTGCAATGGGAAAACACAAGGCTTCAGATCTTTATTAAACCAACCACAGTGATATAGCTTCATACAGTGTAAAGGGATATTCCACATTTTATTATAAAATATTTAATATAAAATAATTTTACAACTAAACTAAAAAGTTATTATAAAGAGAGTGAGAAGCCATATACTAGAAATATATTAACAAGAGGCACATCTGATCAAAGAACTTTAATACATAAAGAATCCTTAAAAGTGCAACAGAAAGAAAATGTACAACCTCATTACAAAGTAAACAAAAAATCTGCAGAGATGCTTTACCAAAATAGGTACACAGATTTCAAAGAAACATGTAAAAATGTAACACTGTGGTGATATATTGTATGCTTAATAAAGCTTGTCTGAAAATCAGAAAGCAGAGTCAAGCCATAAAAGTCAGGAAGTGGTGAGCCATGCCTTTAATCTCAGCCCTTGGGGGGCAGAGATTTTCTAGATATCTGTGATTTCAAAACCAGTAAGAAGCAGGTTTTGGAGGCACACACCTTTAATGCTAGCACAAGAATAGTTGAAGGAAGAAATGAGATAGGTGACTGGCAAAAGAGAAGGCAGTAGTTATTCCCTTTGCCTGGGCTCCCTATCTGCTGAGGACTCAAAGACATTGAGTCTTAATATTGATGAAGACAGTATCTACAATTTTTGGCCCGAGGTGTTGGCTAGGTAAGAACTGATTGGATCTTGTTTCTCTGTCTCTCTGATATATCAGATTCCTCCAATATCTAGCCCTGCCTGGGTTTTTAATAATAATAATATTAATAGAATTTGTGCAATAACTGGTATCCAAATTTTGGTGCAAATTTATATATATATATATATATATATATATATATATATATATATATATATATATATAAAAGCCACTTGCCTGTCACTTTTCAGCCACTGTCACATGCTGGCAAGGTTTTCTGTTTGAAGTTGGCCTTCAGCCAGCTCTACGTTTTAAGCAGTTTCTGCCACACATGTTTTTTTTCCATGATCACCTGGCTGAGTTTTTTAGACATAGGCTTTTCTCTCCTGGTGGGTTGTATTTTTTTTCTTGAACCCTCTCTTTGGGCTGCTGCCACATTAGAGATCTGCCTCACTTTATAGTTATCTGCATCATTATTCATAGCATACTTGATCAGTAAAATAGAATTTCTTAAAAGGGGAATTAGTTTAAGAAACAGAGTTTTTTCCATATTAAAAAACAGGAAACATTAAAATGGAAGAAATTTGATTATTTTTGATAGGTAGATAATACTCTGAGAGTGACTGAGATGAGTGGTAGGGGAAGGCAATTTGAACAAAGGGATACATGGAAAAATATGACTTTATTCATAATAAAAAAGAAGAAATAAAAGTCAGCTATTAAAGAGAGAATAATTAATGTAGATGAGATGATTGTAAAGTCTATTTTAAATATTATTTTTTGATTATTCTTGTTTTAGTTTTAAAAATACTGGTTTATATAGAAGTTGGTTAGTGTAAGTGCCAAGATACAAGTATTAGAAGACCTTGTTGAACAGATCATAAAAATATTTAGGTCCTGGAAGAAGAATTTAAAGGAGAACCAAACTAGACATTGCCTTATAAGGTAACAGAGAATGAACCGAAGGCTTTCAAACTGCCAGTGTTAATATATTCACTAATTTTACAGAAATTACCAAATAATAGAAACCTTAAGAACTGGACAGACTCTCCTAACCAAGTGTTAGATTTGAAGACATTTTAGAAAGCAGTGGTCTCATAATGGATGCACTTTTCATTTGTAAAATAGATGTTAAATTGTGGTCAACTTATAGTAGAATTATTCCTAAAGAGTGGACAGATACTGTTACATTAGTCTTGTACAGTCAACAAATTACAATGGTAGACCTGGAAGAAGAATGAAGATAAAATCATTGAACAACACAGTAGAAAAAGAGGCATCAAAACCTCCCAAGACCAACTTCTTGAGGATGGAGATATTGCTAATGTAGAAAAGAAAACTTTATATGATAACCACACTCTGGCTTTATGCCAAATGGCAGCTTTGAATGCTAGGGATAAAACTGTAGAAGTAGGAAAGAAATTGAGTCATTTACAAATGTTATACAATGCTCAAAAGAAAACTTTACAGAATTTTTTTTACAAAGATTGACTTTAGCAGTAAATAGAGTGGTATCATATTCAGAAACTAGTCAAATAATAGTATCTCTGGCTTTTGAAAATGCTAATTCACAATGCAAAAGAATAATTAGATATTAAAGGCAAGAGCAGCATCCATAGAAGATTGGATCTGGGATACAATTAATATGGGCTCTCATAATTATGATAATGCATGGATAGTAAAAGTTATTCCTAAAAGTTTAGAGAAAAATCAAAATATTAAATGTTACAACTGTAGAAAACAAGGTCACCTAAAAAGGGACAATAAACAGGGCATTTCTAGAAACATTGTTTTTGATAAGAATAACTGCAACAAAATGATGCTCCCTTCTGTAGTATACATAAGGTATAGCAAAAGCTGGCATTGAACAAAAAAATAACTCAACAATAAAATGGCAAGGTAACTTTTTTGCCTTCAGAAAATGCCTTAAGGGGCCTTCCACAGGCCCCCAAATAAAATTTATTTCAGTCCTATTTTGTCATCATGGAGGCAACACTTTCTCGGAGCAATTGAAGCACATAATACCTAGTGTAAAAACTCATACTACTTTGGATGGTAGAAAGACTATAGGAGAAAGAATAAAAAATCTGGGGAAACCATAAATCAATATTGATAAAGATTAAATTTAAATATTCTCCTTAATAATGATTGAGAAAAATTTTGCTTTTGTTTCTGTAAGAGAAGAAAATCTACAAATACTACCAAATAAGTAAAGGTTCAATTTGAACAGAAGAAACTTCTTGACAAGAAGAAATGATAGCTCATCTACCAAGGTGACAATTATAAGTTGTATGGAAAACTCACCAAAAAAAGTTTTGGGGCAGCATTTTGTTTTCTACTTAAAGAAAAATAGAAATGCCCATCTTCAAGATGTCAGACAACCTTGGAGATCTTGACATGTAAAGTAGAAGATGAGGCTATCCACAAAAAAATTATAAACAAAAAATATTAGACCTAATGGTACCAATATACTCTACAAAATAAAATTGCACTGCCTAACATCTATATCTCTTTAATTCTAAGAAAAGTTGAGGTTCTGACTCAATTATAAATTAAATCTGAATTTAGAGTGTGGCTCTCTCCTCTAAACCCGAGAAAGCTTGTTAAATAACATACCAAATTTATGTATCATATCAGAAGGGCACCTGATATGGAACAAAAGAAATACAAAAATTAAGGAACTATTCTATTGTTACTAAATTCATGATTCTTTAGTATAAATTTTATATAAAAATTTGTAAGATTAATATATATTTCAACCTTTTTGTCATTATATTAATAATGATATAAAGTACTAATTAATTCTAGAAAAAAGTTTTATTTAGCTTCTTTGTTTTTAGTTTGAGTTTCTATCAGTTTTAAACAGTCCATTATGATGCCTAATTGTGCCCTTTGAAGTCTCCAAAAGGAAGATGGGGCCTAACAATGATGATTGCATGTAGACTATAATAACACCATTAAGCAAACAAACAACACTCCCAAATTGGTTTTGGACTACAAACTGCTCAGGAAAATTTCTATGTGGTTAGTGGAGATGTTCCTGCCTCACAGACTTTATTCCAGGACTAGAGACAGCCCTGCACTTTACCATTATGCAGATAATGGACAACAACTGATATAGCTCCCTCTCCCAGGACTTGACAATTGACCAAATTTTTTTCAGGATTTCCTAAAAACACCATCCCCTCCAGACAACAAGAAGTAAATTTGAGAAAAATGATGTCCACATTCCTAAAATGTGGGGAAGGTAATTTTTGGTCTTTCAATAGGTTATGGAAAATTGTTCTTCTGTAGAATTATTAGTTACAAATTGTTATTGGCAATTGTTAGGAGAAAAGCTGAAAAATGGAAATTAGATTCAGGTTTCCTATTTGGAAAAAAAAAGAAAAAAAGAGGAGAATACAGATACAATAAGATAAAAGGGTAGATTTTTTTAAAATCTACTACAAAAAGTAAAAGGGAATATGGATATAATAGGATATTAGAGTAGTTTATTGAATTTATTTTTAAAAAGCTATGACTAGTTTTAAATAATTTACATTGGATTGAATTTTTGTATAATGTATACAAAATATGTATATTGATACTAACTTGAAGTTAATTTTGTTACTGTACATATATTCTACTCTTATTCAAGGTATTGTACCTATACAGCTTTTTAAAAGTATAATGCAAATTGCTAGTCCTTGAAAGTTAATATTACCATCTAATTAGATTCTAAAAAATTTAAATTAGTAGCCATTATAATTAAACTTATGTTTATCTTAGATATGGTTTCAAGGTCAAATAAATATATTTTTAATAGACAGGTTATCTTCACATACTTCAGAGATCTACAAAATATGGCACTTAAGATATTTTAATGAAATAGTTTTTCTTTTCTTTTGTGACAATGAGAAATGTCAGCTCCTGGCAGCATCAATCTACTTCAGAGAAAATAATGGGCATCAAGGAAATTCCATGCGGAGTTTACCATTTAAAGTGTTCTTGCCTCGACTATTGACAGTATGCTTTCCAAACTGGACAAGCAGGACACCATAAAGGACTATCAAACTTTTACAAGACAAGGTAGTAAGGTCTTTAAGGAGCACCTACATCACAGACAAGTCTGTCTGATATGCTAGTCTTGTAGGCTGAAAATGGATGCCCCAACATAGTAGAAGAAATTTAGGTCACTGTCCAGGCATCCAGCTGATTATGTCGTTTCTCATTTCCTGTTTATTCAGTAAATATTATTTCCTTCTTGGGACACTGAATGAGTTTCATACTTACAGTTTCAGAAAAGAAACTAAGAGGTTTAAAGTGTATAAGTTTGAAACATTAAAAGGTAGTTTTCAGTTCTTAATCCAAGTAACATAGTAAATGAAGTAGATACAATTCTTTAGATTCACCATATAGGATAAATAATGAAGTATTTTCTCTGAATTTGTCAATTGTTAATAAACTTTACAATACAGATATAATTATTGCTTTTATATGTTATACATAGTTATTGTGCTTATTATGTATGGTTTTTCTTATATTAGTTATAACCTTTATTTTTGATCCAAAAGTGTTAAATGTGGTTAAATATTGTATTTTTAATAAACTTGTCTGAAAATCAGAGGACAAAACCAATCCATGAAGGTCAGAAAGTGGTGACCCATGCCTTTAATCCCAGCAGTAGGAAAATTCAAGAAGAAAGTACAATATCTGGGTGGAAAATAAGAAAACAAAAATTATTCCCTTTGTCTGGGACCCTTTCTGCTGAGGATTCAGAGACATTGAGTCTGATGATTCATGGAGACAGAATCTACCATTTTTGGTCTGAGGAGTTAGCTAGGTAAGAACTGACTGGCTTATTTCTCTATCTTTCTAATATTTCAGCTTTTCCCCAATATCTTGCTTTGGGTTTTTATTAATAAAACCAAGTAGAATTTATGCAATATATCATTCCATATGTCAGTAGGGAATTAAAGTCAAACAATAAAATACTATGTCTATTCCTATTAATCACAGTCTATAACACAGATAATTCCAATTCTATTGAAATGTGGCACCAATATTTCAGCTACCTAATGACAGCTTGGCATTATCTTATAAAATACTGAGTATACTCTTACCAAGCAATCTGGAATTTTTTCACCTTGGTACTTATCCAGTAAGTTAAAATTTGTGATTCCACAAGATTACACACACACAGAATCATAATAAGTTTAGTCATGATTTACTATAAAATGAAAGTGACTCAGATCCTCTTCTGTAGAATGAATAAGGCAATTGATTATATGGAGAATAGAATATAATTCAGGACTAAAATATGGGGTTAAGTATATAGATCATTTACAGAATATGTGACCTTGAGTTTAATTTCTAGCACCAAAATAGAATAAAGTAAAATAAAATTCCATTAACTATTAAACCCTGGAAATAAGTGTAAAAAACTCAATTATTGTTAAGTGGAAGAAGGCAACTTGAGAAGGCTTCACAATAGTTCAAACCATAAAGCATTCTTAAAATCCAAATGCTTTGAGATAATAAGGGGATTAGTTCTTGCTGTTTGGGGTTAGGACAAATGTAGGGTAAGGACACAAAAGAATTTTAACAGTAAAACTGATCTTTATGCTACTGTAGTGGTAGATACATGTAATTATTTTTTTCTACATTTATCAAATAAAAAAAAAAAAAACACAAGCAATGGTCCCAGTGTCAGTAGTCCGTGGAGGGTGCTAGTGTGCTAGTGAAAATACACATCTCTTACAGTACTGGCCCTCTGGTGCTACATGATTAAAACAAGGATTGTTTTGTTTGCTCTACGGGAGGTCATATCTGAGAACCTGCTGTACTTTCTATTCACTTATAAGGGCTCTAAATAACAATTAACTAAAAATAAATGTTAATTCATTATCAAGAATCACTGAGATGGTTATCTGATAATGACTATCCTCAGGAAGAGATTTCTTGATTTCTCTGAAATCAAGTTGGTAGGAAGCATTTTATTTAATAGAGCTTTATAAATTTATAACTCTATAAATTGGGATTATATGGGGGAGGTGATTATAAGAGGAGGTGAGAAGAGAATGTGAGAGAATGGGATGGTTGAATGGGAAGGGGACCAACAGAGAACAAGAACAAAGAAATAGATAATGTTGATAGAAGGAACCATTGTCAGGTTAGAGAAAACCTGGTACTAGAGAAAATCCCAAGAACCTACAAAATGACCTAGGCTTGGCTAGGACTCCAAACAACAGAAGAGACAGTAAACAAATTGGCCTTCCCCTATAATCAAAGGAACTGTCATAACAGACCCTTCATCCAGCAACTGATGTAGGCAGATACAGAAATCCATAGCTAAGCACCAGGTTGAACTCCTAGTCCAGCTGAAGAGATGGAGAGAGGACTATATTAACTAAAGAATAGGACAAATGGGGAGGAGACCCAAAGAGAGGGCTGACCAGAGCTATTGGGAGCTCACTGACTCTGAAATGACAGCTGAGGAACCTTAATGGAATAGGACTAAACCCTCAGAATGTAAATGACAGAAAAACAATGCGGGCATTTTGTAAAGTCTCTTGCAGCCAGACCAGAGTTTATTCTTGGGCAAGAACTGGCTTCTCAAAGTCCATGCCTATGGTGGTGGGTTGATGGAAGCACTCCGCCTTTCTCAGCCTTGATACTTTTGAGAGGGCCTTGGTCCAATTTCACTTGGATATGACAGACCAAATTGATTCACCTTGGAATTCCTTACCTTCTCTGGGAAGTAAACAGAAGGTGGAGGTTGGGAGGTGGGAGAGGCTTGGGGAGGACTGGAAGAAGGGGCAGGAGGGGGAACAGTGGAAAGTATGGGAAAAATATTTTAAAGAAAACAAAAAATAAATTTATAACTCATTATAACTTCCTTCATTTTTAACTACAACATAAACATTGTGTAGATGTTGGGAAATTAAAGAAAAGCAGCCTTCAACTCATTCTAGTATAAAAAATAAGGTTGTATATCTGAATATTATTTTTGTTTTGTTTTTTGTTTTCTTTGATTTTAAGAAATCTCTACTACATTAAACATACTGATTTTTAAAGTCTATCACTAATATTCTATTTCTTCCACAGTTGAAAGAGACCAGATTTTTTTCCCGGTCATACTGACTTTGAACAGAGCCTATATAATGAGACAATCCTAGTGAGTTTGTAATTAATACTTTGAATAATAATGTGAACAATCCAAATCTTCTGCATTCTCTGGCCCCGTGGGTCTTGTTTCCATTATTTTTTTGCTGTGCTATGCTCCTGATTGACCTGCTATAATTGGCAAGTTCATTTACAAAGAAAATAAAATGTGGGACATGATAAAGCTCAAGAGAGCATGTTGTCTGAGATTCTTGGATCTCAACCTTATACATATGGGCCAAAACTGTTTGGCAAAGTACAAATTGAATAGGATGTCAGAACTGTTTATGGACCAATGGGGCAGAAGAGCTGGACACATGGCTAGAATTGTTTATGTGTATTAGGAAATGGCAAGTTCCTGAGATTTTTCAGTGTATTCTGAAGAAATAATCTCTTTTTTTTTTGCTTGTATATCCATGACAGTAAATTTAAAATAGTCAGAAATATTACTTAAAGAAAAGTAAAAGATGGAAAAGTAATATTTAGACATAAAGTAGAATTTGGCAGAAAACAGAAAAGTTCATTTTATTTTTCTTAAAAGATGTCCTGTGAAGTTTATCCTATTTTAAAATGATAGTGTGTCTGGGCAGTGAAGATCACATTGTAGGCCTTGGTTTTTTCTATATTAATATCATATATATATATGTATATATATATATGTAAAACAACAGAAAACAAATTTAGAAAGTGTAGCGGAAAATCAGAAGCTACACAGATAAACTGATTGCGTCAGAGTGCTGGAGCTGAGTGGGGCGTGGTCAACTAAAAGGAGCGTCTGAAATAAAGCCCCTGGATGAGAGAAGACGAAAAAAGAAACCGGGCTCTCGGTGGTTCCTAGACCTGTAGCGTGATTAAAAAGGACCGGGCATTTGAAAACCCTCCTGCGCACTGCTTCCACAACCTTTTCTCCCCCTGAACAAAACCCTTTCCTGTAAGTGATTTTTGGATAATAAATATTACTTAATATATATCTCATGGTGGGTTATTTACCGTAATAAGGAAGTGTTGAACAAGTTTGGTTATAGTGGGTCAAGGGACATCTTTGTAACGTGGATAGTGTTAAAATATCTAGCCTAAATTCTGCCTTTAGTTCTGATATTACCATGTTCTGAGTTGATAGAAATCTATGAACCCTCTGGTGCCTCTTTGGTAAAATGTGGCAAAATGAGGAAGTAAAGTTCAACTATGTCATCAAGGTTTCCTCTTGTTTCTCAGCATTTAGTGTTCTTTGAAAAAAACTAGAATGCCAGTGGTCAGCATTTAGTGTCCTTTTTCTTGGCTTACTGTAGAAACTAAAGGACATTGATCTATCTGCCATTTACTATAAAACAATCAGACCACATTTACATCCTGACTTTTTAACCTAATGTGAACTAAGAAACTATAGTTTATAAAGAAGCTTGAACATTACAGACTATTGTAAATTCTCCTGGTTACCTATCAAAACTTGATAGTAAGACTCTATTGCTAAAGGTGTCATTTTTTCCAGTCAGACTATGAAGAAACCAAGTTATTACAAATCTGGAAATTATCCCTATTGACTAGCCTTCATAGTGCTGAGAGGTCTTATAGACATTACCAGAGGAGAAAACATAAGCATCAATTATACCCAAATGTTAATCTTGTAAACTATAATAATAACTGCCTCAGGAAGACATGCCTACTGGTGTCTACTGGCATGAACATCAAGAGAGTAACAAACTCCTTTCTGGATTTGGGCCCCACTCCATGAAACCAATACTTGGTAACATTATCTGGCTGAGGAATTATAATTAGACATGTCTTAGGCTCCAGAGGGAACCTACTACTATCATTATGCTAAACTGATATAATATTAAACTGACTCATAATGACCTATCTTAGTACTGATAAATCAATGCCCCTATCAAGCTTCATTAGAGAATCTCTTCTTTACAGTGAATGATTATCAACACAAATGACCATGAATGGCCATGTTGCAGAGAATAATACCAGGATATTTAGTCCTAAAAACAACGTATATACCACACCTACTCTCTAAAGGCTCAGAAATCATTACAGAAGAGAAGATAAAAAGATTACAAAAGCCATAGGTGGCAGATAATTATGAGGAAACAAGAACTTCTGGGCACAGCTGCACAGCTGTAAATGAACTCACACCAGTTGTGACTGCATCCTAATCTTTAATAACTCAAGGCACGCCAAATCCCAGCAAAGAGAAAGAAGTTACACATAAAGTTCCTCCCATAGTGGAGGCATTCTTGGCAATTTTTAGGTTCTTGGAAAAGATAAGCTCATTTTTTTAAAAGTATAGCTATGTCACCACACTTTAATGGAAAGCTATACATTCAAGAATATTTTGAGCAACATAAATTGACCTTGATGCAAATTTTTTTTTTTAAAAAAAGGCACAAATCTGTGAGGTAAAGAAAGCGGACATTACTCTGAGAAGTGTTGGGGGAGAGGGATATGATGAAAACTAACTATGAAGTCCTCAAAGAACTAATAAGAATTATTAATTAAAATTTAAAAAATGACAACATATATGGTTCCCAGAGAGACTCTGTTCTGTAAGATGTTATAGTTCAAAGCTTATAGGAGAACTAGGCAATTTAGAAGATGAATCTACCTTCCCAAATAAGAAAAAATCACCATGGGTTGATTATGCTGGTAAGTTTTTGTAAACTTAACAAAACAAGAGATCACTAGGAGAAGAAAATTTCAATTAAAAAAATTCTACCTTTAAATAGACATGGGGCATTTTCTTTTTGATTGATAGTTTATATGTGGCTGATTAGCCCACTCAGTTGGTAGTATTTTCCCTTTGCAGTTTGGTCTAAATTATATACAAAATAAAACTGAGGAAGAGAGGAAGAACAAATCAGGAAGCACTATTCCTACATGGTTTCTGCCATGGCTTCTTTTCATGATAGCCTATAACATGTAAGTATTAATAAACTTGGAGCAAGGATGAATGTAACTTGTTTTTTAATCTACGGGAACTCTCAGTTGAATAATTTTATATATTTTAGAGACTTCAAATATTTTTAAAAACTGAATTTTTAAAGTGCTTGAGTTTTTAAAAAGTATGGAACTTAAAATATGGAATATTTTATATAGTGACTTAATATTAATGTAATACCCTGGAGACAATGAGATAAAAAATGTAGTAAAATAGTGATGTATTTGTATGTCAAGCTGACAAGTAGTCTATTGTCCTGACTAGTTTTTCATCAACTTGATTCAAGCTTGAGTCATTTGGGAAGATGGAATGTCAACTAAGAGTTTCTACTAGATTGTCCTGCAGGTTAACCTCTGTATTATTATTTGACTAAAGATTAACATAGGTAGTGTTAGGCATCTGATTGAGGACAAATGGCTAAGATGTATATTTAATATCCAACATGAACCAGTGTGCTGAGTTCTCCCAGCATTCCTTAGTCCCTACCTGTTACATAGTATGGCTGGCATACCATACTTCCTATCCTAAACTTCTGTAGCCTAGGAGATGGGCTCCCTTTCCCCATTTGTCCTTACCCAAATCATCCAGCCATTTTGCTTATCTGGCCCTTTTTTTGACACTTTATTATCTTGGTCTCCAGGCTCTACCTTCTTTCCTCCCTGCTGCTTTTCTTATATAGCTCAGGGTCATCTTTACTTTGGGGTCTTCTAGATATCCTTGCCTCTGGATATGTTCTTCTTATCTACCATAAACTTTCTCCTCTTCCTTACAGAGTCAAGCCATCCTTTTATTTAAATTTTTCATTCAAGTAGGTCTATACTATGAGTTTGTGATGCTGTCCTTTCTGGTGGCCCTTAACTGAACAAGAAATAACGCTGAGTAAACTATTGGGAATATGGGTTTTTTTAAAAAATATATTTAAATATTTGTTCTTTAGGGGCCTGCTACTCAGCTTTCACTCCAAAATTACATAGAAACTTATTCTTTCTTATGAATATCCAGACTTAGCTTGGCTTGTTTCTAGCTAGCCATCTTTCCCTAAATTATACTACCTATCTTTTGCTTCTGGGCTTTTATCTTTATTCTATACACCCTTCATTATTTCTTATACCATGGCTGGTCCCTGGTGTCTTTATTATCTTTTTTTCTTGCTCCTTGATCTTTTCTTTTCAAATTTCTTCTCCTTTTTATTCTCTCTGCCTACTAGCCTTGCCTATTCCTTCTCCTGCCTAGCTAATGGTCATTCAGCTCTTTACTTGACCAATCTGGTGTCTTAGACAGGCAAAGCAACACAGCTTTACAGAGTTAAACAAATATAACATAAAGCTATGTGGTACATCTTTAAACAAATATTTCACAGCCTAAACAAATGGAACAGATCTTTAACAAGTAGACAGACAACCAGGGAATTAACCATTAAGTAGCATTCCTCTGTGGTGCCTGCTTCAAGTTCTCCCCCCAGGTTCCCTGTCTTCCTTTCCTGTCCTGAATTCTCTGCATAATACCCTTCAATGGTAAAATGAAATAAATCCTTCTGCATTCAAGTTGCTTTTTTAATCAGTGTTTTTATCATAACAATAGACACCTAAGACACCAGTAAAGTTAAAAAATCCATTGACATAGGTCAAGTCTTTGCTATAGTATTACTGATGGACTCATCTTTATGTTATTTTTTCTTGTTTAACTGAGCCAGTATGATGCTAATAGCAAATTTGCATTCTGCTCTACTACTGTGTCTGAAGCTTCCTGCTCTTTTATTTTATCCAAAGCTGGTACTTTAGACCAGCAGATATAGAAAGCAGCAGAAAAGGAGACTGTCACATCAGGTGTACAGAGCCTTATGTTCAGCACAGAAAACAGTAATTAGAGGTTAGAGATATATAATCCAGAGCAGCTACAGAAATAAGTTATTTAACTCTATACTCGATAGATATTGTGCTAATAGACATAATATTAGTGTTATCTTATTAATAACAAAGAGAATAAAAAAATGCCTTCCAGTAGTTTGACTGCAAACCACAGTTATGTGGCTGAAAAATAATGAGAGAATTATAGTTTCTTTTCTCAGGTACCCCCAAAAGTTCATTTTCACAATGTCAGGCATGTAGATATAGGTAGCATATCCTCAGGGAATTAAAGAAAGTTCCTACTTGTTACAAAGACTCAGTCTCCTTATCTCTGGCAAATAGGACAAATGACTCTTACATTGACATAAGACTATGTTGCCTATTAATTGTTAAGGTCGATGCTAGCCTCCAGGCTCCCTCAGTTCCTACTCAAAGGTCCGTACTCCTATGCACAGGCCCCCTTTCTCCCACCATTCCATTATAACGCTGGAAAAATTTTCCCAGTCACTTATCTTTGCATTTACTTTTTAAACTTTTCTTTTCACAACCAAGGACTAGCTATTTTTATTTTCTTTAGTATGCCCATTTCATTCACCTGTCACTGAAGGTGCTCTTGTCTAAATGTACAGAAATCTTCTCAGAAGTAGCACATTCACAAGATGACAATGGCCACATATTTGCATTTAGCTATTGATATAACTATATGATGTAAAAAATAACATTATTTGTGATATTGAACACAATAACAACTTAAGAAAAATACTGTTTTATATTGCTATCTCATTTAAACAGAGCAAAATTGTACTTACATTCAGCACAATATTTCAAAGATCA
The DNA here is from genome assembly GCA_004025045.1 of Sigmodon hispidus. Classification (NCBI taxonomy): domain Eukaryota; kingdom Metazoa; phylum Chordata; class Mammalia; order Rodentia; family Cricetidae; genus Sigmodon; species Sigmodon hispidus. The sequence goes on along the minus strand of PVIH01021767.1, from coordinate 413 downwards.
AATGTCATAAATCAGCAAAACTGTATGTTACCTATGAGCATTGTATGTAGTAGGAAAAGAAAAGAAACAAAAGGAAAGAGCAAATGGTTTCCACCAACTCCTACTAACTCTTTAGAAGTAAATGCATTGTACCTTGTATTTATAGTGCAACCTAATAATGAACAAAGTTATTAACACAACAGCATTTTAAACACTGAAGAAATTTGAGTTTGACAGACTAAGCAAACACATACAATATGAAAAAATGTGTAATTTGTCACCATGGCTGATTATATGTGTATGGCCATTAACACACTGATGCTAAGAGTCTCTCTTTTTTTTTTTTTTCTTTATTTTGTATTTATCAAAAAAAAACAGTAAAAAGAATTTAAAATGCAGAAGAGTTAACAATAACTATACAGAGGATAAGAATC
>PVIH01021766.1:0-28872 GCA_004025045.1 Sigmodon hispidus | reverse complement strand
CAATGGAATACTACTCAGCAGTAAGGAAAAATGATATTCTAAAATTCACAGGCAAATGGATGGATTTGGAGAATATCCTCCTGAGCGAAGTATCACAAACTCAGAGAGATAAGCAGGGGATGTACTCACTCACTAGTGGTCTCTAAACAAACAAACAAGAAAAAAAGTCAAACATGCCCAAGCGGCAAACCACAACCACCAAACAGCTTGGGATCAGAAACACCCTGGACTGACCCTTCGGATCCCACTCCACCTAGAGGAACACCTGACTCACTCTTGAGGGAGGGGGGAAAGAACTGGATTTGGCCAGAAGTGGAGACTGATCTAAGCATTACTGGGTCAGTGGGACCATGGGACTGTCTGCACCCTGCCCAGGGAGGGGTTGGGGAGTTGCAGAGAAGAAAAATGACCAGATGTGTTGGGAGGGGGAAGAGACCTTGAATAAGGATATACAGGGATGGAAAAAACAATTCAGTGGGAAAGATGAACACAAAGTAAATATAGGTGTAGCAATCTTATTTGTATTTCTTCCCTTGATAAGCCATGCCTATCATTCTTATCCTCTCTATAGTTATTGTTAACTCTTCCACATTTTAAATTCTTTTTACTGTGTTTTTTTTTTGATAAATACAAAATAAAGAAGGAAGAAAAAAAAAGAAAAAGAAAAGAGTTCGCAGTATATGCCAAAATGGTAAGAATTTTGACATATGGATTATGGCTCAATAACTCTAATATTTTAAAGATACTTTTGTCTGTATATGTATAAGTGCACCTCATGAATGTAAGGCCTATATAGGCCAGAAAGGGGTGTTCAGATACCCTGGAAGAAGAGCTATAAACATTTATGAGTTGCCATGTAGGTTCAGGGAGCTGAACTCTGATCCTCTGCAAGAGGTACAAGTAGTTTTAACTGTTGTACCACCCCTCCAAACTCTATAATTTTGATTTTTTTCATGTACATAAAAGAAAACTTTAGGTAGGTCAGGCTCCAAAACTTAGCAGTATCTCTAATCTTTGTGGTCACTCTCTCCATCTAGGCATAAAGGAAAAGATCAACTTTATTATATGTCTAAAACAGTCTTCACATGTATAAAGCACTCCAGAAAAGTGTGACTTTTTCAAAATTAATTCCTCTGACCTTGTCTTATTAATGGTAAGACATAAAGAAATCATTCAACATGTACTAAATATTTCAGAGCAGTAATTAATGTTAAAAAATAAAAGCAGAATAAGAATATTATAAGCATCTACATTAAGAAACCTACACATAACCTATGACAAGATTACTGTCAAACAAAACTATAAAATTGCTGAGGTGTTCCTTTGCTGCTTCTATACTTTCTTTTTTCAGATCCTGACTCTCTTTCCAATTCAATTTAGATGTATAGTACTTTCATGAACTACTCATTTTTCTGACTAAAACTTGCTCTAACCATGAGGGAATCAGAAGAAGGAAGCAATAACAACTTAAAATGCTACACTTCTAAAGGGGAGGGGGCAAACGTGAGAAAAGAAACATTTGCTATACCAAGTACTTTGGCATTGAATTTCCAAAAATGTCACATCAGTGGAAATTATTAACCCCGTGTTGCAGAAGAGAAAACTGAAATTCAATGAGATAAAAGAATTCGTGAAATATCAGTCATTTATATGCACAGAAAAGACAAACCTAGGCTTAATTCTTAAGCTTCTTAGGTTCCAAAGCCTGTGTTCTTTCTGTCACTACAAAATACTTATCTAAGTGGGGGAATTTTTGTATTTCAATAGAAATTAGAGTTTTGAACATAAGGAACAAACCAACATACAAATTACATATAAATTCACATACACACACAAACACTTCTATAAATGAGTACATGTAAAACACAGTATAATCTGAAAAAGCCTTGTAGTTTAATTAACAGGTTTCTGCCAGCATAAATTTCTTAGTTTTTAATTGAAAACTATATTTTATGAAGATACTAACATAAGGAGCTTCGTGTAATATATGTGGAACTCTCCTCTTTTTATACTTTATGTGACACCATGAATATTTCAAAATAAAAAGTTAAAAAGCAAGTCTCTAAATAGACATCTATTATGAACAAATACAAAAGGAATAATAAGCTTGTAGTAGTATATATGAAAATTTGGGTACTCAAGTTCCTCTAAGTCATATCATAAAGAAGCTTTTGAAGTTCAGTATTGGATATCAGAAATTCATTTTGATATTGTACAAACTCACCCATTTAAAGAAGGGCAGAAGTCCTAGAAATGAGAGATAGCTGACCAGAAGTTTTAACTTTATCAACAACATTCCTCTTGAGCATAACACATACTACATGATCTATACTGTCCACAATCATCAAGCTTTTTGTATCTTATCAGATGTGGATATAACTGTCTATGAAGTCTATATGTATGCAGGAGCAAAGAGATAGATGGAGTTATGTAATCCTTATTTTTATGTGGTATGATTGTTATAGGAAGTAATTAACCATGGAGTTAGGGCCCAATTCAATGACTGTGGCTTAATAACCTTGAACAATGAATTTACCATGGCTTTGCTTCAAGTTTCTTATTGATAAAATAGGCATATGGATCTATAGAGATGGCTCACATGGTAAAAGCACAAGCAAAGGAAATATAAGGACCTGAATTCAAATCTCCAGAATGCATTGAAAACTACATCCATAGTGTGGATTCTCTAGGACTCCTCCTACAGGGCAATGGGAGATGGAAACAGGAGAACCTCAAGAAGCTCAGAGTCCACAAAGCATGATGCACACAGTAGAAAAAAAAGAAATTCTACATCAAACACGGCAGAAGGTGAAGTTGACACCTAAGATTGCACTCTGACCTACATACATACACTGTGCAGTGCACATAGACATATACACATTCACATCATATACATACATACAAAATAACATTAGATATATAATTTTACATATTTAGTCACATGACAGAATGCTTGTTAACTTCAGTTAACTTTCACAAATGCAGTAGTCACTGAACATTATTGATTTACAAGAAGACTTACTATACCAAATACTGTACATTGTGCATGCAACTAGCAAGTGGTAATTCTAAGGCCCTTGTATAGGTGTTTTTCCACTGCATTTTTATAAATCTCCATGTAAAAATGTATTTTAGTTATTCTCCAAAGTCTGGATTTGCATGTAAATGTGATTTAGCTACCAGCCTAAACTCTGAATGGCAAAATTAGTCCTTGGAGTACCTGAATTACAAGGCTGGAGGCTACCATTGGAGATTCTGATGTTGGCCACAGCTTTAGATTTATGAACTCATAAAACATTAACTACATTTCTTTGTGATTTGTGTCTGATTCTGTTTCTCACACATGATGTGTAAGTGAAGTCTGTTATTCCCAGATGACATCAGCTCCCTGATAAACCTATCAAATCATTCTCGCATTTAACTGTATTCATATTTCTGAAAGTATAAATGCTAGGTTATATGAAGACTAGCAGAAAATCTATAGATTTCATAAAGCTACTGGTTTTACTATCCTGTTTTGGAAATATGTCGGTGGAAGAAATTCTAGGGATAGACAAATGAGCTATATAGTCAAAAGATGGGGTAGGATGATGACGCTATCCTCAAAATTTCTATGGGATTATTTTCTATTTTCATTTTTCAGATTTCCTTCAGGGATCCTGGTACATGTTGCTCTGGGGAAAATGGCATTTGTTGTGGTAAAGGTTTCCACAATTGAGCAACATACCTAATAATCATTTCACAAAACAGGTACATGGGAGCAGGTGAGCATCACTAAATTTCACCAAGATATTTACTTTGAGCAAAACATTTGCATTCCTCAGAATTACCAGTGTGAGATCACTTGGGGCTCAGATCTTCAGGAAATAACTAGGTCATAACCATGAAATTCTTTTATTGTCACTTTTTTAATTGCTCTGACCAAATACTTGACAAGAAAAAACTTATGGGGTGAGGATCTTTTCTGAGTTCCAGTTTTGTGGAAGGAAAAGCATGGAAGCAGTACTGGATAACAGCTGGATGCACTACGTCCTCACTCAGGAAGCAAAGAGGAATGGGTGCTTCCTCCATTTTATTCAGTCAAGGACACTAGCTCATAGAATGATACCACTCACATTTAGGGTGGATTTTCCACCACAATTAACTCAATCAAGTTCAGATTACTCTAGGGCAGCAGTTCTCAGCCAATTGTCAAGAGTCTTTTAGGGATTACATATCAGATATCCTGAATATCTGATATTTACATTACAATTTATAACAGTAGCAAATTACAGTCCTTAAGTAACAATAAAAGTAATTTTGCTGTTGGGTGTCACTACAACATGAAGAACTGTATTAAAAGGTCACAACATTAAGAAGGTTGAGAGCCCCTGCCCTAGATCCTGTCAGTGTAACAAAAACTAACCTTGTCAATTTTAAAATCTAACATATCACTTCAAATTATCAATATTCTACCCCTGGTCTCCAAAACTCTCATTTTTCATCTCATAATGCAAAATGTGCTTAATCTACCTCTACATTTCCATGCATTTTTATTATCTAAAACTTCAAAGTCTAAGAGTCAAGCAATTCCTTAACTGTGAGCCTGTATGTGGTAAAAAAAAAAAGCAAGTTATAACTTTAAACATGCAATGTCACAGAATAAACCATTTTACCCAAAAAGGAGGAACAGTGGCATAACAAGGAAGAATTGAACCAAAGCAAGTTCTGTATGCTGCATCTGGAGCTCATGATAGCCCTGTCCTTCCATCTCTGCCTTCTAAAACACATATAGCCTCTCTCTAGGACTAGTTCCTCTCTGTACCTTCTGCTTTCTTTAATGGATCTCCATGGTTTTGGCATCTCCAACATCTTGGTATCTCCAATGCAACCTAAGCCTCATCTTCACAGCTTCACATAATATTTTCTAAAGATTTCCATACAGAGACTCCAATCCTTTCAAATACTGTCTGACCTAAACAGTTTCTTTTTTTCTTTATTTATTTTGTATTTATAAAAAAACCAGTAAAATGAATTTAAAATGCTGAAAAGTTAACAATAACTATAAAGAAGATAAAAATCATAAGCATGACTTATCAAGGGTGATAATGCAAATAAGATTACTACACATATATTTACTTTTTGTTCAGTTTTTCCCTCTGAATTTTTTTTCCATCCCTGTATATCCCTATTCAAGGTCCCTTCCCCTTCCCACCACATCAGGTCATTTTTCTTCTCTGCAACTCCCCATCCCCTCCCTGGGCAGGGAGCAGACAGTCCTATGGTTCCACTGACCCAATAATGCTTGGATCAGTCTCCACTCCTGGCCAAATTCAGTTTTGTCCCCCCTCCCTCAAGAGTGAGTCAGGTGTTCCTATAGTTGGAGTGGGATCCGAAGGGTCAGTCCAGGGTGTTTCTGATCCCAAGCTGTTCAGTGGTTGTGGTTTGCCGCTTGGGCATACTTGGCTTTTTTTCTTGTTTGTTTGTTTAGAGACCACTAATGAGTGAGTACATCCCCTGCTTATCTTTCTGAGATTGTGATGGTTTCTGTAACTGTAGTACTAGAATGCATGATCCTACCAATTATGCTCATTTCATGACTGCCAAACCAGTTCCATGTGGACAATGCTGTCAAGCTTGAGATAGAGGCCCACACCCTTAGACCAATGCCAATTCTGAGGTGGACATTGTGGAGAGCTTTGAATTTTAAATCTGCAAAATACTTTCCTCCTCAATTAGAACAAAAAAGCTCTTCTACAGTCTTCTCAGGTTGGGGTTTTTTTCATTTAAATAAATTGGCATTTTTACAAGATAGAGCCTTCAATGCCTAGACTCTTACCCTTAGGGCACTTTTCTTATTGTCCCAGTGCAGAGCACGAAATTTCTTTCTATTTTATAGTCCTGAAGATTTATCATTTAATAATTATAATAGTTGCTTATTTGAATTTATAAGTTAGCTTTAGAAAAAATTATTTCTTATTCAAATAACAAATATAAGAAAGCATATTTGGCAACAAAATTTTCATCTGTATGTATGTTTCTTAAATCCTTTAGACTTGTATTTACTGAACATGTAGTCTGCAGTTGTGGTGTACTTTTCTTTGATTTTTAATATATTTTCATAAAAATAGAAATAGAATTATAATACATCTGCCTTCCCTTTCCAATCCTTCACAAATACCCTCCTTCCAAACTCCTCCCATGTTTCCCCACACTCTCAGATTCATAGAATCTTTTTTCTTTGGTTAATATTTTTACATACCTATAGATAGGTATGTATTTGCATGTGTAAAATATAAATAAAACCTGCTGAGTCCATTTTTTATATTTGTGTGTATTTTGTCTCAGGGATTGACCAATCTGCTTTGGACTACCAATAGGGAAATCATGCCAGGGAAAGGTGAATTCTCCCTGTCACAGAAGTCATTATTTGCCTGTTGTTCTTTGTCTAGGGAAATGACCCTATGAGATTGTCTCCCCTCCACATTAACATGTCCACTGATATTGCCATCACTTTGGTCTTATTTATACAGCCATTTATTTTTTATTTTTTATTTTTTCTTCATTTAAAGTGTTCTTTTTAATTTTACATACAAACCACAGTTCCCCTTCCCTTCCCTCCTCCTTCTAGCCCTTAGCTTCTCCCCACTCAACCTCTCAACCATTTCTCGGAGAGGGTAAAGATTCTCACAAGGAGTCAATATAGTCTGCATATCAAGTTGAGGCAGGACTAAACCCATCCACCATATGAAGGCTGAGCAAGGTATCCCTCTATAGGGAATGGGCCCCAAAATGCCAGTTCATGCACTAGAGATAAATCCTGGTCCCACTGCTAGAGGCTCCACACACTGTATTCCACATTCAGAGTGCCTAGTTCAGTCCCATGCAGGTTTCCAAATGTCAGTCCAGAACCCATGAGCTCCTAGTAGTTCAACTGTCTCTGTGGGTTTCCTCATCATGATCTTGACCCCTTTGCTTATATAATTCCCCCTCACTCTCGTTGACTGGACTGGGAGTTTGGGTCAGAATTCTATGCCCTTTTTTCTTTTTCTTTTATTATTATTATTATGAACAAAGAAGTCACACTTTCTATCCTTGTATATCCTTACTCAAGATTCCTTCCCCCTCCTGCCACATCAGGTCATTTTTTTCTTCTCCACAACTCCCCATCCCCTCCCTGGGCAGGCAGCAGGCAGACCCATGGTCCCACTGTCCCAATATTGCTTAGTCCACTCTTGGCAGATCCAGTTTTCTCCCCCCTCCCTCAAGAGTGAGTTGGGTGTTCTTCTAGGGGGAGTGGGATCCAAGGAGTCAGTCCAGGGTGTTTCTGATCCCAAGCTGTTCAGTGGTTGTGGTTTGCAGCTTGGGCATGCTTGCTTCTCAGAGGCCTTGTAGGAGGTTCCTTTTTACTATACCTGATTTAAGGTAAGAACTTGCCTTATGCTTTCTCCTAACCAGTGATGCATCTTTCATATCTTTATACTATCTTTGTTGTTCTTTTGCACTGTAGACCTGTATAAGAACTGTGATCCTTAACCACCACACAGTCTGAATGCTATCCTGTCTTGAGACTTTCTCTGCCAAACAAATTAGTCTATTGTGTTTAAGTTGTCTTTCACTCATATTTCCAGAACATAAGCAGAATCTAGCCAGATTTTTACTAGGGTAAATCATGAATGACTTATAGCACAATTCCTGACAGAATTCTTGCTCTACTTTGAACAATTTGTTCTACATAAACGCAGAACTCCAGTATCCATAGTCCTTTGTTATGCCAAATTCTCACTGATATGTTCCTTTAAGTTCTGCTTATAAAACTCTAGGGTTTTTCTGGGTCAAGGGTCCACAGTATTCCACATTGTTCCTACAAACCATTTATAAAGACCTAAAAATACATGTTCAGTTTTATCACAGTAATGGTTCAACTTCTTGGTGTCAATTTTTGTCTTAAATATGTAAGAAAGGCACATTGCAGCATTGCAGCAGGAGTAGAAGGTGGTGGGTCACATTGCATCAACAGTCAGGAAACAAAAAGAGATAAATGCTGGTGCTCACCTTGATTGCTCCTATTTATTCAGTCCAGGCAATGGAATGGCACTGCTCATATTTATAATGGATCTTCCCACTTACGGTAACCCAACATAGAAACTTCCTCACTGACATACCCAGAGGTACCTTGTAGTTGATTTTAGAGCATGCAAGTTAACAATCACTATTAACCACCAGAGCCATGATTAAAGAGCCAATGCTCTTATACATGGTGTGCCACGGAGCTTCTTTGCTATTTTATTGTTATAGAGATGGAGCAGCACTGTGTTCCATAGACTGTCTCAAAACTATCAGAGCAAAGAAGCCTATCTCAATGTTCTGAGAAGCTGGAATTACAGACTCACACTACTATGTCCTGCTTTGTGTTGCCTCTTTTATCATGTAAGCACACACCTGAAATCTACCAGAACAAAAAAAAAAATATCAATTTACCTCTGTTCATCCAAACTTTGTTATATACAATTTGTCATGAAAAGAGAGCTTCTGGGATTTTTTAAATTTTTTATTCATTTCTACATACCAACCACACATTCCCCCTCATCCCTGCTTTCTCTTGTCCCCCAGCCTTCCTCCAGAAGCCCACCCCTATCTCCTTCTTTGAAAGGGTAAGGATTCCCATAGTGAGTCAACAGGACCAGGCAGTCCATTCAGTTGAGGCAGGTCCAAACCCCTACCCCTGCATCAAGGCTAAGCAAGGTGTCCCACCATAGTTAATGAGCTCCAAATACCCAGCTCATGTACCAGGGATAGATCCTGATCCCACTGCCAGGGCCCCTTAAACAGACCATGCTACACAACTGTCTCTGGGAGTTTTTAAGGGTACTGTAAATAATTTTGTTAGAACTTTGGGCACATACTGCAATATCCCCATTCAGACTGGGATATACCCAATGGACAGCATCCTATACCCCCTCCCCTTTACACTCAGCCTACTCTATAAAGCTGACGCCTCTTCTCAGACACCTCTGCTATTCTGAGTGTAATAGCTAACTGCTTCCCACAAAAGATAGCCTACTCTTGTTGCACTTGCAAGAACTCTAAAAATTCTGGGTTGCTGATTAAGCTAAAATGTTTCAAATGTCCTTTTACTTTGGGCTCTGAGCATACATTTAAAGACTTTTGGCATTTCTTTTATTGTGACTTCCTATCTTTAGATCTATGTGTCTGAATACCCCTACACACACACACACAGAGAGAGAGAGAGAGAGAGAGAGAGAGAGAGACAGACAGACAGACAGACAGACAGAGACAGAGAGAGACAGAGAGAGAGAGACTTCTACACTTCTTTTCTAGGAGACTCTAGTCTTTCATAAAAACTGACTCCTAACAAATCTAATTTTTGTTTCTTCTCTATGTGTCTAGGTGCATATGGTGATTAGTAAGGGGATTCTAGTTCAAACTCAAATGGCCTATCACCACAATTATAATGATCTTATGAATGTGGAAAATTAAGTGTTGTCTGTAAGTTACAATTGAGTTAACTGAAACTGAGAGAATAAGATGTATCCAAGGATACCCATTAAGAAAATACAGGGCTAGCAATATGTCTCAGTAAATAATGCAATTCCCAAACAAACATGATGGATGGCCTGAGGCTGATTCTCAAAACCCACATAAACCTGGGTGAAGTGCTATACACCAGAATTCCCAGCATTTCTATGATAATATAAAAAGAAAGAAGACAATCACGGGCAGCTTTCGAGACTGGTATCTTGGTATACATACTGATAAAGAGGAAAGCACATCCAAAACAAGGGAGAAGTTAAAAAATAACACCTCAGTCTGCCCTCTGACCTACACACGAGAGAGAGAGAGAGAGAGAGAGAGAGAGAGAGAGAGAGAGAGAGAGAGAGAGGATACACACACGAGAGAAAAAGAGAATGAATTCAGAGAAAAGACTGCAGTATATACGTGCTCTTGGCAATTAGTCCAGAGCAGAGGACTCTTGTACTCTGCAGTGCAGAGGTTACAACAAATAATCAGCACATTTTACAGGAAAACATGATACTTTCATGGTGTCAGCAAACCAACTGAATGTAGACACTATGTAGAATATTAAATATCTTTACATCTTCACTCTACCAATGTCTGTTAGTTGATAGATAAATGCACCTATTAGCTGTCTCATGAGTATTCTGGCTGTAGCAGAGCCCGATCTCACTTTAATCACTTAAAAAAAAAAACACCAAGAGGGCATTTCAGATCATATATCTTTTCTTTGACCTCAAATGGGTCATACTTAGGGCCAGAGATTCATTTCATGATTGAAAATGAACTTCAAATAAGGTATTTAAATAAACATACCAGAGCTTACAATCTCCAAAGTAAGGAAGAAAAGTAATAGATTTGCTGATAGCTAACATGTCTAAGGCTACAGCATGTGAAAACTGGTTAGAGACTTCAATAGGTCTTATCAAACCTGTCATAAGATTATCAAAAAATTTCACCTTCCCCAGAAAAGCTTTGCAAATCCAAGTGTCCTCAAGCCCATGCCTATGGAAACAGCTCTACCTACAGAAATTTTCTCATAGAAAAAAACAAGCTGGGGGCTGGAGAGATGGCTCAGCGGTTAAGAGCACCATCTGCTCTTCCAGAGGACCCGAGTTCGATTCCCAGCACCTACATGGCAGCTAACAACTGTCTGTAGTTCCAGTTCCAGGCAAACACCAAGGCAAATAAATAAATAAATAAAGTTTTTTTTTTAAAAAAAAAAAAAAGAAAAAAGAAAAAACAAGCTGGCATTGCTCCTTGAAGCAAAGCATGGGGGTTCTTTCATTCCTCTCTGAATCATCAGTGTCACTTCACTCAAACTGCTTCTGCATACAATCACCCCTTTACCCAATTGCCAAAGAAAGGGAAAAATTAAACTTCCTACCATCCTTCCAAGTCAAATAATGGCTCTGTCTAGCTAAACAAACAAGAGGTTATTCACTGGCTGATTTGTCCTTCCACAGTGGCAGAGGGGAAGAATTTATTGCTTGTCTCAGGCATCCTTCAATATGACCTGCAAAGCAAGCAGATTTAATGTAACCTTAGCTTGATGCTCAGGGATTTCTGGCCCAACTCCAAAAGCCACTTACATTATTTGCATTTTACACAGAGAGAGAGAGAGGGAGAGAGAGAGAGAGAGAGAGAGAGAGAGAGAGAGAGAGAGAGAGAGAGAGAGAGAGGGAGAGAGGAGAGAGAGAGAGAGAGAGAGAGAGAGAGAGAGAGAGAGACTATGTTATACCAAGGTCATTCAATACCAAGATCATTAAAGTCTCTAAAATAATGCCCCATTATCAAGACTAATTATATAATAACTAAATTCACTGATCAATGTCCATACTTTATAAATGCTTATTCACCATTCTGGCACAGCTTAGCAAAAAAAGCTTTCAACAAGGAAAAGCTATCTACATCTCTACATTAAAACATTCTTCCTGTCCTTACTTCCATTGCTACATACTAATACCCAACAACAGTAACAAATCCAGAGAAGTTCAAAAAACAGACATAAAAGGTCTAGTGTTTGGTGTTATAGCCATTAGCTCTTCAGTTATAAAATGCTTACCTTTCATTTTCTAGTAGCTTCTCTGAGCCAAAGTCAGTCCCCGTCCCATTATTTCACAGACTGCACCATTATGCATAAGTTATAGAGCTTTAGGGAAAGGATGGAATGTAAACTGTTCTGTCCAAGCACACATTATCAGAGCAAGCAGATAAAGTGAATGGGAAATGAACAACATTGGACAGTGACATTGTTATTAATGTAGAAATTTCACTCATAAAATGAAAATAGAAGATAAAAAATAATCTCACAATGTCCTAGTAACTTAGATCTTACTGCTTAGTGCCATCCTGACAATATTAAATTTTGACCAGAATATAAAACTCAAACACAGTTTTAATTCAAGAAGGAGATTTTCTATGTAATGCCACTACATGTCACATTAACTCATTCCCATTCTATTATTCAATGTTAATCTATTACAAATCCATGCACAGACTAATGTCAAGCACCTAATATAAGCACTTATATACACACCTAAAATGAACAATACAATATAAGTTATATTATCCATAAAAATGGGATATGAGTGAAATGTAAGAAACAAGAAAAAAGTAAAAACATCCTTAGTCACCAGTCTGTCACCACGTCACTATTCTCACTACCCACAGAATATAAAAATTTTGTATTTTATTAATATACTCAGTTAACATCACATAAACACCATACTCATTGTGAATTTTCTTCATTTATATATTCTAGTTTATAAGAATCCTTTTGTGGATTTAGATTACTTTTTTACTTCTGCTGTAATTCTGCAAGTATTCTTCAACAAGCATTATATTAGCTAGGATTTTATTGCTTTAAAGTGACACCATGAAGTAAATGGGAGGGTGGGGTGAAGGAACAGGAGTAGGGGAGGGAAGGGGAAATGTAGTTGATATATAAAATGAAAAAATAAATAAATACAAAGTAAAGAGACACCATGACATGACCATAGCAATTCTTAGAAAGAAAGCATTTAATTGGGGTGGCTCACTTACAGTTGCAAAGGTTCAGTTCTTAATCATTATGTTGGGGAGTATAGCAACATGCAGCCAGACATGGTACTGGTCATATCTTGCCCAGAAGGCAACAGAAAGTCTACTGACACATTTTTTGGTATCCTTAGCATAGGAAACATCAAAGCCTGCCCTGATAGTGACACAGTTTCTTTAACAAAGCCATGCCCATTCCAACAAAGCCACATCTCCTAATAGTACTACCCAATGAGATTATGCGAGACACTTACATTCAAACTACCACAAGCATTAATCTTTCATTTTCTAACCTTCCAAACCAACAATTCAAAATTTCAATATGCAGCATACATTTCAATGGAGTTTTAAAAACAAGAGAACTTAAGAAGAAATTACTTGGTTCTTCTGACCACAGTTTCTAATTCAGAAATTCCAGAATACAAGCATATAATTTGATTCCTAGTAACTTTCTGAGTAAGAATATTACTGCCTGACTGGGGCCATAACTTAAAAATCAACAATCCACAATGCTTGTTATCAGTATACCTAGAACTTTAAATTATTATATCATCCTTCAGTTGAGTTGTGAAAATATTTATCTGCTAAATAACATTCAATGCAAAGTGGCCTAAACAAAGGGAGGAATTTATTTCTTTACTTACATGTAACATCTAGGTACTAGCTGATTCAGTAACTCAATGACATTTTTTTTTCTTTTTTTATTATTATTATTATGAACAAAGGAGTCACACTTTCTATCTTGTATATCCTTATTCAAGGTCCCTTCCCCTCCCAACACATCAGGTCATTCTCTCTTCTTCACAACTCTCCCCAATCCCCTCCCCAGTCCCAAGGTCCCACTGTCCCAATATTGCTTAGTTCAGTCTCCACTCCTGGCAGATCCAGTTTTCTCCCCTCTCCCTCAAAAGTGAGTCAGGTGTTCCTCTAGGGGGAGTGAGATCCAAGGAGTCAGTCCAGGGTGTTTCTGATCCCAAGCTGTTCAGTGGTTGTGGTTTGCAGCTTGGGAATGCTTTGCTTTTTTCTTGTTTGTTTGTTTAGAGCCTACTAATGAGTGAGTACATTCCCTGCTTATCTTTCTGGGTTTGTGATACCTCACTCAGGAGGATATTCTCCAAATCCATCCATTTGCCTCCAAATTTTAGGATATCATTTTTCCTTACTGCTGAGTAGTACTCCATTGTGTAGATGTACCACAGTTTGTTAATCCATTCTTCAGTTGAGGGACATCTAGGTTGTTTCCAGGTTCTTGCTATTACAAATAATGCTGCTATGAACATAGTTGAGCTAATGCCTTTGGAGTGCGATTATGCATCTTTAGGGTATACACCCAGAAGTGGTATTGCTGGGTCCTTGGGTAGATTGATTCTCAATTTTCTGACCACCATACTGCATTTGGAAACCACCATACTGCATTCCAAAGTGGCTGAACAAGCCTACACTCCCACCAACAATGGAGGAGTGTTCCCCTTGCTCCTCATCCTCTCCAGCATAGGCTTTCCTCTGTGTTTTTTATCTTAGCCAATCTAACAGGTGTCAGGTGGTATCTCAAAGTTGTTTTGATTTGCATTTCTCTGATGGCTAAAGATGATGAGCACTTTTCAGGTGCCTTTCAGCCATTTGTAATTCTTCTGCTGAGAATTCCCTTTTTAGATCTGAATCCCATTTTTTGATTGGGTTATTCAAGATTTTGGGCTCTAGATTCTTGAGTTCTTTATATATCTTAGAGATCAGGCCTCTATCACTTGTAGGGTTGGTGAAAATCTTTTCCCATTCTGTAGGCTGTCCTTTTATCCTATTGACAGTGTCCTTGGCTTTACAGAAGCTTCTCAGCTTCAGGAGATCCCACTTATTGATTGTTGGTCTTAGTGTCTGTGCCACTGGTATTATATTTAGGAAATGGTCGCCTGTGCCAATTTGTAGAAGTGTATTTCCCACTTTCTTTTCTATCAAGTTTAAAGTGGCTGGGTCATTTTCAAAGACTTCCCAATTTATTTTACAAGCCTACAGTCACCCTGATACCCAAATCACACAAAAAGTCAACAAAGAAAATTATAGACCAAACTCCCTTGTGAACACTGATGCAAAAATACTCAACAATGGCAAACAGAATACAAGAACACATCAAAAATATCATTCACCATGATCAAGTAGGCTTTATTCCAGAGATGCAGGGACAGTTTAGCTTAGCAAATCAATAAGCATAATCTACCATATAGACAGACTGAAACCAAAAACCACATGAAGGTCTTATTAGGTGCAGTAAAGATCTTTAACAAAATTCAACACTCCTTCATGATAAAATTCCTGGATATATAGAGATACAAGGATATACACCAATATAATAAAAGCAGTTTATAGCAAGCATATAGCCAATATTAATTTAATGGAGAGACACCCAAAGCAATCCACTAAACTTGAGAATAAGATAAGGCTGTCCAGTCTCTTAATATTTAGTCGATATTACACTTGAAGTTTTAGCTAGGTCAATTAGACAACTGAAGGACATCAAAGGATACAAATAGGAAGGGAAAATGTCAAAGTATCATTATTTGCAGATGATATGAGAAAATATAAAAGTAACTCTAAAAATTCCACCAGGGAACTCTTACAGTTGATAAATACCTTCAGCAAAACATCAGTATACACAATTAGCTCACAAAAATCAGTAGTCCTCATTTACACAAATGATAAAATGGCTGAGAAAGAAATCAGGAAAAGAACAAATTATTCATAATAGCCTCAAATAATGTAAAATACCTTGGGGTAACTCTAACCAAGCAAATGAAAAACCTGCTTGATAAAAACTTAGTCTTTGAAGAAAGAAATGAAGAAGATACCAGAAGGTGGAAATGCCTTCTGTGTTCATGGATTGGTAGGATTAATGTAATAAAAATAACCATGTTACGAAAAGCAATCCACAGATTAAATGCAATCCCCATCAAAATTTCAACACAATTCTTCAAGAAACTTGAAAGGACAATTTTCAGTTTCTTAAGGAAACCATACACACACAGCAGAAGAATTGTGGGAGGTATAACCATCACCCATATCAAATTATAGCACAAAGCTACAGTAATAATAATAGCATGATATTGGCACAAAAACAGACAGACTGATCAAAGAAATAGAATTGAAAACACAGAAGTAAGTCTACACACACATGGACACCTGAGTTTTTATAAAGAAGCCAGAAATGCACACTGGAAAAAAAAAAACACATCTTCAACAAATGGTGCTGGCCAAACTGGATAGCTGCATGCAGAAGAATGCAAGTAGATCCATATGTATCACCTTGCACAAAACTCAACTTCAAATGGAACAAAGTCCTCAATGTAAGACCAGAAACAATCTAATAGAAGAGAAAGTAGGGAATATTCTTGAAATCATTGAAACATGAAAAGACTTTCTGAACAGGACACCACAAGCCCAGTCACTGAGATCAACAATTAATAAATGTGACCTCATGAAACTGAAAAGCTTCTGTGAAACAAAGCACACCATCATTCAAAGAAAGCAGCTGCCTACAGAATGGTAAATGATTTTTAGCAACTACACATCTGATAGAGTGCTAATATCCAAAATATATGAAGAACTCAAAACACTAGACATTAACAAGTCAAATATTCTTATTTTAAGCTAATATCCAAAATATATGAAGAACTCAAAACACTAGACATTAACAAATCAAATATTCTTATTTTAAAATGGGGTACAGATCTAAACAGAATTCTCAGAAGAGGAAACTCAAATGGTTGAAAAATACAAAGAAATATCCAACATCTATAGTTATCACGGAAATGCAAATTATAACTACTTAGAGATTTCATCTTCCATTGATCAGAATTGTCAAGATCAATAAAACAAATGACAGCTCATGCTGGCAAGCATGCAGAGTAAGGAAATTACTCATCTATTGATGGTGGGAGTGCAAATTTGTTACAGCTGCTATAGAAATCAGTGTGCCATTCCTCAGAAAGATAGGACTCCATCTACCTCAAGATTCAACTATACCATTATAGGGCATACAACAAAAGGATGTTTTATCCTACTATAGGAACACTTGCTTAACAATGTCCACTTCCACTTATCTTGGTCACTGTTCTGTTGCTGTAAAGAGATAGCATGATCAAGGTAACTTTTATTAAAAGAAGTTAACTTGGGGGCTTGCTTACAATTCAGAGGTTTAGAACATTATCATCATGTCAAGGAGTGAAAGCAGACAGGTATGTTGCTGGAGTAGTGACTAAGAGGTACATACTAAACTGTAGGCCAATGTAAAATGATAATAGGCCTGGCTTGGGCTTTTGAAATCTCAAAAGCCATCTCCAGTGACACACTGACACACTTTCTCTAACAAGGTCATACGTAATCCTTCTAATTCTATCAAAGTGTTCCAATTCTGGTGACCAAGCATTCAATTATGTGAGCCCATAGGAGTCATTCAAACCACCATACTGCTCTATTCATAATAGCCAGAATTTGGAAACAACCTGGATATCCATCAATGGATGAATGGACAAAGAATTCATTGACACATGAAATATTGTTCAATAGTTAGAAAAATGAAAATTTGAAATTCACAAGTAAATGGAAGGAACTAGCAAAAACTCATCTTGATAGAAGTGACTCAGACCCAGGAAGACATATATAATGTATAATCACTTATATGTGGATACTAGCTCTTAAGATATTGATAAGCAAGCTACAATTTATATAACCATAGATGTTAGGTAGAGAGTAAAGGACTAGAGAGGAGAGATAGATCTCCCTAGGAAAGGAAAATAGAATAAATACTTATGAATGAACCATCAGAAAGAATGGAGTGAGAAGATCAAACAGGGAGGGGGAGATAAGTGGCAGGAAAGCCTCTGGACATGCCTATGAATTACTTTGAATGGCAAAGGACCATATCCAAGTTCAACTAAAAAATTGTTTTAATTTATTTTGATTTATTTATAAAATAAAGTTCTTTTTACCACCATGAATCCCTTTGTTCTCCCTCCCTTGATCCTCAAAATCCCTCCTGGTCAGCCTTCAGCCTCCCTCTTCCCCATTCCCCATCCTCTCCCCAAAAAGGGCAAGATGTCCCAAGGTGGATTAGCTCAGCATCCACTCCAGGCAAATCTGACTTCTTCATTCTAATATCAAGACTGGGTTAGGTGTTCCTCTGGAGGGAATGGGCTTCAAGGTGCAACTCCATGCATAGAAACACAGTCTGATCCCTCCCCTTGAGGTTCCACATATTTCCCATGCCAGTGGACAGATGCTTGTCCTTGGAGGGCCTAGTTACATTTCTTGAAGTTTCCCCAGTGGCTGTTCTTAGTTCAGTGAGCTCCCCAGAGCTCCAGTCGACCTTCACATGAGAATTTTCCTCATAGTTCCTATCCCCTTGCTCATACAGAGTATCCTCCCCTGTTATCAGCTGGATCAGGAGTTTAGTCCAGTGCTCAGCCATATATCTCTATTCATTGTTGGATGTAGGTTCTGTGATGGCACTTGGGGTGGCTATGCATTCAATTATAGGGGAAGAACTATATTGAATAGATAAAGGAATAGGGGACAGACAGCCTTGTCTAGTTCCTGATTTTAGTGGGATTTCTTTGAGTATTTGTCCATTTAGTTTGCTGTTGGCTTCTTGTAAATATCCTTTATTATATTAAGATACTTTCCCTGTATTCCTAATCTCTCCAGGACTTTTATCATAAAGGAGTGTTGAATTTTGTCAAAGGCTTTTTCAGCATCTGAGGATATAATCATGGTTTATTCTTCTACAGTTTGTTTATATGATGGATGACATTTACTTTTTTTCATATATAGAACCATCCCTGAATTTCTGGGATGAAGCCTACTTGATCGTGGTAGATGGCCTTTTCTATATGTTGTGGTAATCCATTTGCTAGAATTTTGTTGAGTATTTTTGCATCAATTTTCATGAGGGAGATTGGTCTGCAGTTCTATTTCTTAGTTGTGCCTTTGAGTGGCTTGTGTATCAGGTTGATTGTGGCCTAATAAAAAGAGCTTGGCAATATTCCTTCAGTTTCTACTGTATGAAACATTTTGAAGAGTATTGGCAGTAATTCTTCTTTGAATGTATGGTAGATTTCTGCACTGAAACCATCAGGACCTGGGCTTTTTTTTTTACCTGGGAGGCTTTTAATGGTGCTTCAATTTCCTTTAGGGTTATAGGTCTGTTTCAGTATTTAATCTGATCTTGATTTAATTTTGGTAAGTGGTACCTGTCAAAAAGCTGTCCACTTTTTCTAGGTTACTCATTTTTGTGGAGTATAGATGTGCAAAGTACGACCTGATATTCTCTGGATTTCCTTGGGCTCTGTTGTTATGTCCCCATTTTCATTTCTGATTTTGTTGATTTGGATACTCTCTCTCTCTTTGCTTGGTTAGTTTGGATAAGGGTTTAAATATCTTTTTGAGTTTCTCAAAGAAGCAACTCTTTGATTCATTGATTCTTTGGATTGTTATTTTTGTTTCAATTGTATTGATTTTAGCTCTAAGTTTGATTATTTCATGCCATCTACTTCTAAGTGAGTTTGCTTCTAATTGTTCTAAGATTTTCAGCTGTGCTGTTAGTTCACTAGTGTGGGATATCTCTAGGTTTTTCATATAGGCAGCTAGTGCTATGAATTTTCCTCTTAAGACTGCTTTAATGTGCCACATAAGTTTAGGTATGTTGTAAATTCATTTTCCTTAGATTCTAGGAATTCTTTGATTTCTTTCTTAATTTCTTCCTTGACCCAGAGGTGGTTCAGCTGAGTAACCGTGAGTTGGTAGGCTTTCTTTGATTTTTGATGTTGTTGAACTCTAACTTTAGGCCCTGGTGGTCCGATATGTTACAAGGGATTATTTTCATTTTTTAGTATCTGTTGATATTTGCTTTATGACCAATTATGTGGTCAATTTTAGAGAAAGGTCCATGAGGAGCTGAAAAATATGTATATTCCTTTGCATTTGGGTGGAAGCTTCTGTAGATATCTATTGAATCCATTTGAATCATAACCCCTGTTAGACTCTTTATTTCTCTGTTGAGTCTCTATCTGGTTACCTATCCATGGGTGAATGTGGGGTATTGAAGTCTCCCACTATTAGGATGTGATAACTGATGTGGGATTTGTGTTTTAGTAGTGTTTCTTTTACATGAATAGTTGCCCTTATATTAGGGGCATAAATATTCAGGATTGAAATCTCAACTAGATCAATATTTCCTCAGACGAGTAAGTAATGTCTGCCCTTGTCTCTTTTAATTGATATTAGTTTGAAGTCTATTTTGCTAAATATTAGGATGGCAACACCAGCTTGATTCTTATGGGTATTAGATTAAAAAATCTTTTCTCAACCCTTTACTGTGAGCCTGTGTCTGTCTTTGTGGTTGAGGTGTGTTTCTTGTATGCAGCAGAAGAATGGCTTCTACTTTTGCATCCATCTTGTTAGTGTGTATCTTTTTATAGATGAGTTGAGTTCATTGCTATTAAGGTATATTAGTGACCACTGATTGATATTTCCTGCTATTTTTGGTGGTAGCTTGTATATATTTCCTTTCTTTGGGCTTTTCTTCTGTGGAATTATTGATTGTTTGTGGTTTCATGGGTGTATCAAGGATCCTTAGGTTATAGTTTACCCTCTAATGCTTTCTAAAGGGCCAGATTTGTGGATGGGTATTGTTAAGTCTGACTTTGTCTTGAATTATCTTGTTTACTCCATCTATGGTGACTGATAGTTTTGCTGGGTATAGTAGTCTAGGTTGGCAGCCATGCTCTTTTAGTGTCTGTGTAACTTCTGTACAGGATCTTCTTGCTTTCGCTGATTCCATTGAATAGTCAGGTATTATTCTGATGGGTCTGCCTTTATAGGTAAGTTGACCCTTTTCTTTTGCAGCTCTTAAAATTTTTTTGTTTTATATGTTTTGTGGCTTGATTATTAAGTGGTAGTGGACTTTTTGTGAGGTCATATCTATTTGGTGTTCTAAATGCTTCTTATATATTTATAGACATTTCCTTCTTTATGTTGGAAAAGTTTTCTTCTATGATTTTTGGATACATTATCTGTTCCTTTGAATTGATATTCCCCTCCTTCTTCTAATACTATTATTCTCAGATTAGGTCTTTTCATGGTGTCCCAAATTTCTTGAACATGTTGTGTTATGCTTTTTTTTTGGTTTTAATGTTTTCTTTGACTGATGTATCTATTTCTGCTATTGAGTCATCTACTCCAGAGATTCTCTCTTTTATCTCTTGGATTCTGTTGGTTATGCTTATATCTGTAGTTCTAGATCTTTTCTCTTTCCATCTTTGCCTCATTTTGTGACTTCTTTATTGCTTCTGTTTCAATTTTTAGTACCTGGAATGTTTCTTTCATTTTTTGGTTTTTCTTTTCTTTGTTTTATTTCAAGGATTTGTTCATCTCTTCCATTTTGTTTGTTTGCATATTCTATTTCTTTAAGGGAATTTTTTATATCCTCTTTTAAGGCTTCTATAATCTTCATAAAGGTGTTTTTGCTGTTGTTTCCTTCTGTTTCCTCTCCATTGCTTTGTTCGGGTCTTGTTGTTGTAGAACCACCAGTTTCTTCTGATGTTATCTTGTCATTCTTTATATTGTTATATGTATTTTTGCACTGGCATCTGCTCATTGCTTCAGTGTTCACACTTTGTCAGCTCCTAATCAGTTGTGGCTAGAGGGCTTGTCTATCTCTTGTCTGCTCTGAGCAAGTGGTCTGCATGATCTCTGAAGCTACGCTGGACATGGTTAGGGTTAGGGTTAGGGTTAGGGTTCTGCTTTTCAAAGGTGCATGATTGTGTGTGATGATGTTGCTCACCCTGGAGGCAGGCCAGGCCAGGTGAGACCCTTTGTTTTAGTGGTTGCTGAGGAAGGCACCTCCCAGCTAAAGCCTAGGGACTGTCTGTTAGCAAGAGTCTCAGATCAGAACCTTGGGTGTGACCTCGGCCAGAAGAGGGATTCTCTGGATGGAAGGTCCAGCTGCTGGAATGTGCTCACCTCTGATTCCACTGTGGACACCAGTCTGTATTTCAAAGGCATCAGTCCATCTCTGTTATAGCTGTTAGCCTGTTAATATTTTGATGGCTTGTGGTGGAAATGTTCTCTGTATGCTGTAAATAAAGGAGTGGTTTGGCCTATGTAGAACACCCTAGAAGTGGGTGGAGAATCAGAGGACAGGCAGGTAGGAGAAGGGTGGAGTTAGTCAGTCGCCATCCGAACCCTGAAGGAGGAACATGTAAGAGGTACAGGTGAGCCATGGGCTGTGGGCCATGTGGCAGATAGATTAGTAGAAATGGGTTGATTTAAGATGAACGAGCTAGCTAGTAATGTGCTTAAGACATGGGCCAAACAGTATAAAGTATATAAGTGTCTGATTCATTTCCTTGGGGGACAAAAGCCGCCACGGACCAGGTAACAAACCTCCAGGCCCAAATGGGCCCAGGAAAACTTTCTACAACAATGGCTCTTTTTTATTGCTTTTTGAAAATCATTATAAAACTTTATTTTAAAAAGCAAAACATTCAGAATAGATTTTTTTAAAAAAAAACATACAGTAATAAAACTCTTTTCTCTAAAATACATGAAGCATAAAAAATAAAATCTAAAACTCCTCAAGTCAGGTTAGGCTCAGCTACAGATGAAGAAAACACAGTAGGTCATAGCTGATGCCCACAGATGCACTATGGCCACCACAAATTTTTGCTAAGCAACCCTTCTACAGTCAAACCAGAAGTTTTATTTGGTTTTGTTTTGTGTGTCTGTGTGTGTGTTAAATCACTTTATTCAATTACCATCTTTCAATGGGAAAAGAATACTTTTGCTTAAAATCCACTAATGAGTGAATAGATCCCCTGCTTATCTTTCTCAGTTTGTGAGACCTCATTCAGGAGGATATTCTCCAAACCCATCCATTTGCCTGCAAATTTTAGTATAGAATTCTTTTTCTTACTGCTGAGATTACCCCATTGTGTAGATGTACTACAGTTTGTTAATCCATTCCTCATTTGAGGGGCATCTAGATTGTTTCTAGGTTCTTGCTATTATGAGTAATACTGCTATGAACAAAGTTGAGCTAATGTTTTTAGGGTGTGAATGTGTGTCTTTAGGGTATATGCCCAATAGTGGTATTGTGGGATCCTTGGGGAGATTAATTCCCAGTTTTTCTGAGAAATTGCCATACTGCATTCCAGAGTGGCTGAACAAGCTTACATTCCCACCAACAATGGAGGAGTGTTCCCTTCACTCTATATCCACTTGAGCATAGGCTGTTATCTGTGTCTTTATCTTAGCCAATCTGACAGGTATAAGGTAGTATCTCAAAGTTGTTTTGATTTGTATTTCTCTGATGGCTAAAAAGATACATGTAATTTAGATGCACATATTTTTAAATTCATATAGCAAGAAAATTATGAGCATAAAATTCACTATCACATAAAATAGACACTTATAACAGATAAAATGTATTGTAGAGATTGATTACAAGTGTCTAATAATACTCTGTTTCTTAAACTAGATGGGAGATCTGTGAGTTCCTTTATTTCTTCAGCTATATAATATAAACCACCACAAATATTTTATGTATCATCTTACAAAGCACACAGAGTTTTCATGTTCTGCTATGATTGCTGAACTACCTAAATGCACTTGGGACAGAATGAGAGGGGTATGAATGTTTTGGTTGGAAGACTGGCTCTCCCACTACAGTTCCAATCAGTACAGCTGCACATGTCTGAATATAGAGAATCTCTGAGAATTACCTCATGCTAAAAAGAATTGTGAAAATAAGGGTGCATAATAAATTACAAGGTCCCTTTTGTATATTTTTGTTATTTATTGATTGCTGTTAGCTGTTTGGCAGAGGGCCAAATAAGTTAGAGCTTTAACTCTAGCCCTAGTACCTATAAACACAGAATTTGAAAAAAAGAGACAGCAGTAATGAAATGATATTGTGAACTTGGGTAAAAGTAATATCTCAAGGACTTCATCAATAATGAAATGGATAAAGAGTTGCTGTTCTCAGTCTTTGCCCTTGGTCCCTTCTTCCAAACATTGGTAACCTCCATAATAATTTCTAACATCTAAAGGGATTTGTCTCCCACTCTTCTATTTCCCATGCCTCAGCTGTTTATGCTCTCTAATGAAACATCCTATGTGGCTATAAATTTTTTCTTCTATAAAGTATGTCAGCAAATGTGAAAATTCATCAGCTCCCCACTATTTCATAGTCTCTCCAAATCTCTAGCATCAATCATGGAGTATTATTGCAAAAATACTTTAACTCTGTGCTTCAGCAATTCCATATCTAAATGGATACCACCAAAGATTTTTATGGTTTTTAATTTATTTTTTCTTTTCTCTGGAGCACTTTCAACCTGGTGCAACTTCCCTGCTGACTTTGTCTTTGTGTTTGGCAAAGGTCAGCTTTGACTGTGCCTTGGTGTTTCAGCAGCAATGAATAATATGTTTAATGAGAGCAATTTCCTGTTCTAACCTACCCTTTATTTCTAATCATGTATAGGGTGTATTTGGCATGGTGGTCCATCACTTATTTTGAAAATTTTCATTGTAAATAAGCATAAAAACATATTTATTCTGGACTGTGTTGAATAAAACCATCACTGAGAGTGTCCTCATTACTTTACAGTAGACATTGGTTCTCAAAATGTGAAAGCATATATCATTTTTGTAAGGCTAGAATTGTATTACCACATGTATCATTTCTGCAAGTCTAGGATTATATTTCTATAAACAAATGTGGTATTTTGGAATGCTGGATAGGCATTTTATAAAGCACCTGGCATTGGTAATGTTGAACTGTCATTCACATACAAATACTCACAAATGTCAATATCAAAATGATTCTGCACTTAAAAAAATCACATTGTTAGCCTAATTTAAAATATATAAACATATATAATTTAGACTATATATAGAGAGAACAAGATCTTCCGTAAATATGTACATTCTTCATGTTTTATGTATTCCTTCAAAATCAAATTTAAAGCTGAATGTCTAAGGCCTTGTAAATGACCTGTTATTCAATGTAGTAATTATTGTCTTACAGTCTATCACAAGCTGAGTTATCAACACTGAATGAAAATACAGTATTATGTTATGATAAGAAGAAATACAAATGATTTAAGTGATTAAAAATATTATTGAGGCTGTGTATGGTGGTGGACCAGTAATAACAATAGTTAAGCTGCAAGAGAAATGTGTAAGACCAGCATAGGCTACAAAGTAAGGCACAATTCCCAAAAGTCATTACTTTAAATTAAAATGAACATCTTCTTTTTTAGGTTTTTTAAATTTTTTATTATGAATAAAGCCAAATTCTTTATCCATGTATCCCTTTGTTCAAACTCCCTTCCCACTCATGCCCTTCCCAGTTACTCTCTCTTCTCCCCATCACTTTATCTCCTCCTCCCCAGCAAGGTATCACAAACCCAGAAAGAGAAGCAGAGGATTACTCACTCATTCGTGGACTTTAAACAAAAAGCAAAGCATTCTCAAGCTGCAAACCGCAGCCACTGAACAGCTTGGGATCTGAAACACCTTGGACTAACACCTGGGAGCCCATACCCTCCAGAGCAACACCTGACCCAGTCTTGATGTTGGGGTGAGGAAAGCAGATTTACCTGGACTGGATGCTTAAAAATGAATATCTTCTAAAACAAACATATTCAACATAACTTAAAGTAAATTATAGGAATTCAAATGTCTTCAAATGGTACTTAGAACTCTACTCCTTATTCTCATGGTTGCAAAAGTAACTCTTAAGTTAGGGAGATTTTGACAGAAAAGTCATAGAAGCCATAATGACAGCATCTCTAACAAGAAACTATCCAATCTCTATTTGAAGAGTTCAGGTTAGCAAGGAGCTTTTTAAAAAGTAGAAATTTTTGCTGTTAAAATGGGGTACAGAAGCAAGGTTCCAGCCTGCAATACTAACACTCAGTTGAGGTAGGACAATCT
Source organism: Sigmodon hispidus (assembly GCA_004025045.1). Classification (NCBI taxonomy): domain Eukaryota; kingdom Metazoa; phylum Chordata; class Mammalia; order Rodentia; family Cricetidae; genus Sigmodon; species Sigmodon hispidus. Next base: position 3,330 of record PVIH01021766.1, on the reverse strand, counting down.
CTATGAGTTCCGGGTCAGCCTAGACTAGGGTGAGACCCTGTCAAAACAAAACAAAGAAAAAAAGCCATTAAGGGCTGGAAAGATTGTTATATGTGAGAGTAAGAAGGTGGTGGTAGTTGGATTTGGTCAGTGTACTCCGTAAGTATGGACAGAAATATCACACTGTGCCTCATTTGTGTGTGTGTGTGTGTGTGTGTGTGTGTGTGTGTGTGTGTGTGTTGATAAAAATAGCATAAAAATAATAATTTCCAAATTTTGAGGTTACATTTGGCCTGCCTTTCTCGGATCTCACTTTATCTTTATTCTATCAGTTACTCCTGAGTATCTCCCTCATTGGGATGTATTCTTTTTTTTTAATTTTCTCGATTTTATTCTTGAAAATTTATTATATAAGAATTTTTTGGTCATATCCAATACTCACTCTTCTCTCCAACTCTCTCAGATCCCTCCCAATACATTTCCCTCCTAAATCCATGTCCTTTTTAAATATCACCCTAGGTCCAATTAATGTTGCCTATATGTGAATGGACATGAGGCCATCCCTGGGGCAGAGGAAGTGAGTATCTTTATCCACAGTTAAAGATACCTTTTGTGGCAGTATCAGAACAGCAGGCTTATAACCTCAACACCAAATCTATTCTACCACTTCTCATTATGTTTGGTTTCCTCACTAGAAAGACCAGAGAAAGCAAATAAAAACTGGTGCAATCTGATTGGGACATCAATTCCTAGGCTGGAAGTTAGTCGTTTCCTGGGATTGGTGTGGCTCACTCCCACACTCAAGATATGTTTTGAAAGCAGGAACATGGAGCTAGGTAAAGGAGACAACTATGGTGAAGAAGGGTATTAGATCAGGGGTGAAACATTTAAAAATTAAGACAGATATATCAAGGAGCTTTACTGAAACTTTTTAAAAAAAATTAAGTGTAAATAATTATATACCAGCCTAGGTCTCAAACAAATGTGAATTACTGATTAAAATTTAATGTCAGGTAAGTCCCTGTAAGTATGTCTTATGCTATACTTGTAATGTTTCACACAAAATGAGGTCAAGAGGGTGGCCAAGCTGTGGTAAATGTGCAAAGAAAGTTCAGAAAAATATTTAAGGTTATCTCATCTGTCTCACTACTCAAAGGTGAAAGAGAATGTATTTGCCTCAAAGAAATTTAGAGGATCCTGTTCACTTATACCACATAAACAATTAAAATTTATGCTTGATTTGAAAACATTTCTTTTCAATAGTACACCAAGAACTTAATTCCCTATTATTTTATTATGCCCCAAGACAAGCATCTTATGACCCATACATATTATGTCAAAGCAATATGTTACGTTTCCACATTCTTTACCATGTGTCACAAGAAATGAACAATATCATTACCTGTTTTTAAATATTTGCCTCTTCTATTATTATAGCTTCACCGTGACTCCTCCAGTGAGTCAGAAAACTTTTTTATATCAGAAGAAAGATATTGCAATGGAATTACTAACCCTATTCAAGATGACTTAAACGTAGGCACTTAATAATGGCAGACTCCTTCCTCTATATCTGCTCACCATCACCCTGAACATCAAGGTCAACAGTGAAATTGAAGTAATACAGTATTATGCCTCTATACCCACATTTCTCACCACAACCTAACACTGCTAGTTTTTCTGCTGCTTTGTAACCAAGTTTCAAGTCACACAATGACCTCTACCATGGACTTGTCATTGAGTAGATGTCAGATCCAATAAAATATTTTCTTACAGCACCTGCTTCACCTCAATGGTAGTCTATCTGTAAGTACACACATTTCTTACCATTATAATCCTGTTTGTTCCAGTTCACTGAAGACCAAAGATTTCTGAGCATTCTAGTATGAAATCACTTTAAATGGTTTATGGTATACAAATTATAGTTAAATGTACACCTTCCTTCATAAATGCATAGTCTGCCTTCCCAAGATCACTTCTTGGATTGTGTACTAAATCATCCAGTGATAATGTTGTGAAGACAATATATGGTGAGGGAACAAAGATGAATATTGCTAATATTCTAATGAAGCTTTTTAGATTATTTGAGAAAGATAATAGAGATCTTACCTACAAAATATTCAATTTACTTTCTTATAAAAACAAGTTGAATCTTAATTTTAGGAATGATTTCAGGTGCTTTACCAAGTACACGTAAGTGTCTCTTGAGCATGTATGTGGTTTAATAACTTTCTTTCCAGATCCTGGTAGAAGCTAATAATTGAGACTTCAGTCCTCAGCCCTTTCCCTGGTCACCATGATCTAACCACCTTTGTCTTCTTCCTCACTCCTTACCATGATGTTCTACTTCACTATTGACCAAAGTAATGTAACCTTTTAAAGAATGAAACCCCTGGAGCTGTGAGTCCCCAAATAAACCATTCTTCTAATTATTTAAACAAAAACTTTCTTCCCTATGTACATATTTTAAACTCTTGGGTTTTGTTGAACCTAATATTTACTTCTTTCTTCTGGCATATTTGTTTATCTGAATGAATAAGTTAGTTCCATATAGTGACTAAAAAACATAAGGAAAATATTTTACACATATCTGTCTCAATGTTGTCTCAGTGCAACTGATAATTTCCTTTTTTCTAGCGCTAAAGCACAGTTTCTTATTCTGGAAGAGGCTTTATGAGCCCAAATATCTACAAACTGAATTGCAGTGTGGATTCTAAAACACACACATTCAAATCAGTACCAAATTTCTCTTGCTTCTCTAACTCTGACCTTGTATACAGATAACAACAGCCTCTTTCCTGACAATGAATTTTCAACTCATACTCCAGATACATTTACTAAAGCCTTTTCTTCTTTCCATGCAGAAATTCCCATCTAGGCAATTTATTATGTTGGAATGACCTTGTCTTTTCCTTCTCAGAATAAGGGCAAATACAAATCTAATTTGTTTGTAAAAGATTCTGCTCTTGAAAAGATAACTTTGTTCTCTCTTTCTTTCAGCATTTTCTTCAAGAAAAAAAAAAAGATCAGAAAATGCTGCCCCTTAAAATGAGTGTAAATCTCCTTCAAAACTAAATAACCCTCTCAACAATACTTAAGAAACTCCTACCAGTTGTCCTCTGACCTCTAACACTGTACCATAGCATATGCACTTCTTTTTTTTTCCTTTATTTTGTATTTATTAAAAAAAAAACAGTAAAAAGAATTTAAAATGTGGAAGAGTTAACAATAACTATATAGAGGATAAGAATGATAAGCATGGCTTATCAAGGGTAGACATACAAATAAGATTGCTACACCTATATTTTCTTTGTGTTCATCTTTCCCTCTGAATTTTTTTTTTCCATCCCTGTA
>PVIH01021765.1:0-28879 GCA_004025045.1 Sigmodon hispidus | reverse complement strand
AAAAAAAAAAAAAAAAAAAAAAAAAAAAAAAAAAAAAAAAAAAAAAAAAAAAATATTAATGTGATTTTATATGGAGAAAAGCTATTGAAGTACAATGAAATCTGAGCTACTTGATACTTCATAGTCTATTCTGTAGTCTCTATTGCATGAAAATGTCATGAATAAGGCTTTCTTAGGCATGATCTTCCCAATGTTGTTGCTACAAACCTGGCCAAATGACAAGTTTTTCCCAACAGACAGATAATAAATAACCCCATCCCTGCAAGCATGTAGTAAGAACAAATAAAAAAAAAAATAGAGGGTCTCAGGCAGATAAGAAAATGTCAAGCAGGGAGGTTGCTTCCTCACACTGAATGAGAAGAGAGACAGCAGAGGAAAGGCAGAAGCAACCACACCAGGCAAACGTTACAAACAGCACTGCAGTCCTAAACCATGGCCACACATTCTGGAATACTCACCCCATTTTTGTTTCCCTTGAAGACAGCAGGCCAGGAACCACTTCAGCTGGAAGAGGGTGAATGTATGGTAACTTGTGCCTTCGAAGGACAGATTCCAGCTCTTATTCCTATCATCTTCAGTTCCTGTGTTGGGAATTCCAAATCAGAACCTGAGATATGGATTGAAGAAGTTTCTGGATATGTACAGATGCCAGATACCAACTATTCTACCTACCCTCAATTAAATTACTAAACTTTTACTACCACTGAGACCTCAGACAGCATGTAGTAAAAAGAACACATGCAAGCTCCAGCCTCTCTAACTTCTAGAAGGATGGAACTGGTATTTGTGACTTTTATCATTGCTGTGACAAGATGCCTGAGAAGAGCAATTTATGCACTGAAGTGTTACTCGTGGCTCATCAAGGGACTACAGAATCCAATGACATACTGTTTCACTCTGGGACTCATGTGGACAAAGGTAAGCAGCTTTTCTCAAATGATTTTTGCTACAGGTCTAGATTATGAAAACAGTGATTCATGGACACCACCTGAGATTGAAGTGGTCTATGTTATAAGGCTCTTATAAAACTGATATAGCAGCGGCTACATAGCACACCAAAAATGAGGTGTGACTCCAAAAAGAATATGGCAGCTAGGCCAGTAATAAGAGCTAGCCAGGCATCAGAGTCCTCCTCACAGGAGATTGTCCTTCTAGATATCATTCTTCCCCTGTTGTGTTGTATTCCTATCCTGCTCAGTCATCAAATGTTTCTTTCATGAAAGGAGCTAAGGAATTTTTGTGAGGATTGTCTTAAGGTATGAGGGTTGTCTCTGCACTAAAGAGTTCCTCTAAAGAAAATCTCCAGTCCAAGCTTCACCATGTGGATAAGTGAAAGATAGTATTGGTCCTGAAATGCTTGAGTGGGCCTTAAGGTTGTCATCAACCATAGAGTCAGGGGAGAGTTCTTGTACTATACCATATTATGCTATACTATACTACAATATACTACACTACACTTTACTATATTACACTATATCATATATCAATATAGGATACTACACAATACCACACCACACTATACTACATTGCACTATACTATACTGAACTAATATAATATAATATAATATAATATACAACACTATATTTACTATAATATACTATACCATACATATTTAAGACCTCTCCTGTCCTTTTAAATTATATTTACTTGTATGTGGATGGGTACTTGTGTGTCATAGCATTGGTATGGACTCAGAAGACAACTTGAAAGAATCCATTCTATCCTTTTACTTCTGGCTCTTCTTCTGGGGATTGAACCCAGGTCCTCAGCTCTGGTAGCAGATCCCCTTACTCTCTGTGCTGGATAGTTCTATGTGAACTTGACATCTTGAGTCATCTGACTATAAGGACATCTAATTGAGGAATTAACTCCATCAGACTTGCTTATAGGCAAGCCTCCAATATTTCTTGATCAATGATTAATAATGAGGACACTGCCACCCCTGGGCAGGTGGTGCTGGGCTGTATAAGAGAGCAACCTGAGCAAGCCATCAAGAGCAAGCCAGTAGCCAGCATCCCTTCCCAGAATTCAGTTCCTGCTTAAAGGTTTCTGCCTTGACTACATTTAAGGACTGACCATAATCTGTAAAATGAAGTAAGCACTTTTCTCTCCAAGTTGCTTTGGTTATGGTGTTTGTCACAGGGATAGAAAGCAACCTGAGACACCCTCCGAAGTTTCTCACAGTTGTCATTTCATGTCCCTAAATTTGTGATGGTTTTGCTGTACATCGGTCCTCAGAGAAGAAGCAGACACATTTATCGCAGTCTGTACAGGAAGGAGAGTCAAGCCTGACCTGAGAATTCAGTCAAACTATAAAAAATAAAATCAATGGAAAGAAATATTAGTGTCTAAGAGCTATTAGTCTATGCTACAAAACCAATTCTCAATGCCAGCAACACATATAAACTGCTATAATCACATTAATCATTATAATCACATTAATCAGCATGAGATTATCCTCCAGGGAAATGCCAAATGGCCTTTTTATATTGTTTTTCTTCTGTACAAGTAAGTCAGTTTAATTTCTTGCCAGACATAACCTACCTAGCACCCTGGTGAGTGCTCTACAAGATACCAACTTACTAGAAAGCTAGAATTCACTAGCCTTAGGGATATAAGGAACTGGTTTCTTTGAGCCCCAGCTACCTAGAACTGTTCCACAGCTTGAAGGCTCAAGCTATCTGATGCTTTGTCTAGCATGTGGCTGGAGACACGAGTCTTTATTTGTCAGACCCCCAGCGCGGTGCTGAAGTCTTTCACCTGCTTATTTGGAAATCTGTCCCACTTGAGCCCCTAGCACTTTCCTGCATGCAGTAGACAAAACACTTGCCTCAGATATCTACAAATGATCAGGCCCAAGAGCTGTGTCTCTTTGGACTATCGGTAAAAAAAGACTACTGGCTCTCCCACATTGCAGAATTGCCCTGCAGCTCTAACAGTCCTATGGGCCCCAGTGCCAGAATATTCTGCTCCACAGTGGCCTCACTCACCTAGCAGCAAAGCCTCATGTGTAGTGACAACGCTTGCAGAAAACCTAGCATTCCCACAACAGCCCAAGCAACCCCACCTGGATCCATTGCAAAGCCTCTTTTTTTCTAAGTACTTCCTCCCATGATTCCCCAAACACCACTAGGGAATGTCAAAGATACATACCAGCTCATTCTTTGTAGGTTTACTCAAGCAAAAGTAAGCCTTAGTGTGTGGAGCTGTTTGTCTAAGTGGGGCATTTACTTTCGGATTGCCAGTTAATACCTGTGGAGCAGAGCCCCAGCTTGCTCAGCTCTGTGACTATAGGAAACACTTAATGGACCGCAAAGTCTCACAGGTGGGCAGTTTAAGCAGAAATTTCCAAATTTACAAAGGGACAGTTTGGTTGTTTCTGTTGCTCGAGGGGAGAACAAAACAGAAAAGTGGTGGTCTATTGACTTCTCTCACAAAAATAAATAAATAAATAAAAATAAAAATAAAAAACCAGAGTGAAAAGAAAAGGAGCCCGGGCTGAGACTGAAAGGTTCAAGAGGAGAACCGACAGGGGCACAGGTGGCAGAAGATGCTTTCTATCTGCCAAAGCTGAGCATCAGAGAAGCACCCAACAATGGGCTCCCTCCTTTTCCTGGGAAGAAGAAAGCTGCAGGTCTGAGGGATGGGAGGAGAGCCTCTGAGCCTTGATTGAGCCCCATTGTGGAGCTGTCTGGGAAGATTGCACAGCTGGGCTAAGTGTTGTATTCAGCAAACCACATGATGGGCAGGGCTTTTGTGCCAGGGACACTCCAGTCAGCACGGAGCCTTAGACACTTGAGAAAATTAAAGCCTCTTTGAGCCCTCTCACAACACACCTGATTTCTGTATTAAATTTTGAAGGGAGAAGCATTGTGTTGTGTAATTGCCGGTCCTGAATGTCACTACAGGCAACGGCTTGCTCTGATCGCCTCAGACAATGGACAGAGGCTACTTCTCCACACACATACAGACCAGCCCTGGGATCCGCGGAGAGCAGCTGGATGGGTTCTGGCCCCAGTAATTCCCAGCCCCAGCCTCCCTCACCAGATACAGAAAGAGAGGATTGTAGTTCCTGACCTTAAGTCAGTGGCCTGAACTGGCAAGTAATCCAACTAGTTTGACAACAGAACTGTCTCCAGTAGCAAGCATGAAGCTACAGGTGAGGAGGAGGGACGGGATGAGTCTGATAATATATGAAGGAAACACGGGATGGCCCTGGAGCCCAGACATCAGGAATCAGGGAACTGGATAGGAGGCACCGTGACTGTGGGAGATAAGCCAGCCTTACCCTGCAGGTCCGGTGAACACAAAGGTGAAAAGCTGTCTGTTCCTCCTTCCTTCTTTTCTTCTTTTTCTCTTTCTACTTCTGTCTAGTATTATTATTATTAATCTGTTTTATTCCTCTTTTAACTAGTTATTTTTTTTATACCAGGTTCTAAACAGAAAGAATGCTCTATCTTTCTGTAGCCATACACTCAACTCCAAGGCCTGTGACTGGCTAGTGGCTAACAGCATTGCACCTTGATCCCTCCAATCCTGCTCAGTTCTTAGGTTTGGAGGAGGCTGCCATTTCTCAGTGTCCCAAGTGGGATAGTGGCAAAGGCAGGAGATTAGCATAATGTCCTCAGCCCTAGGTCCTATACCAGCAAAGGGTTCCCTGAATATGTTTGGCTGAAGTCAGTCTTATAAATAGGCAGCATATGCTCTTTGCTTTCCCATAATCATTTTGTGCAGATCCTGAGCCAACTAGCTATCTCTTTTTGCTCAGATTACAACTCAAATGTCACTTCTTCAGAGAAAGCATTCCCAGGTCACCTGGAATACAACACCCTCAGCCACTCTATGAAATCATAACACTTTGGTCTTCATCTTGGCTTTATCTAACTATTGCTCACTTTATTTGCATTATGTTTACCTTTTCTCTACTGCTGGTACTTAAGTTCTATGAAAGCTGAGGCTTCCCTTTTCTCATCCATGGCTAACAACAACACAGCTACTCTTCAACCAGTATGTGGGGAATGGACCTAGAAGAGGTGGAAATGTCATTGGCCCTGTAGGATGTCAAAGTCTAACTTTAGTCATAGGACTGGAGCTAGATCTGCCTCAGAAAGTGTAGAGTCTATGAGCAAGGAAGTGGACTAGCTTCAGAGCAGATGGTCCATGCTTATGCACAGAGCTAGGAACAGTTGAGAGGCCTGGGGCTACAGCAGGTAAGCCTGGAGCCAAGAAATTGGACATAAATGAGGTCAGGCTAGTGGATCTTTGACCACAGAGCCCACATATGGAAAGCATTACATCCTTGTTACAAGAATCAAGTGAGAGCGTCCCCTTCCTGACTTAAAAAAGGCCATATTTTCTCAGGTTGTGTATCTATGCACAAAGAGCTCAGGCCTCTCTTCCTATGGGGACACTGATCCCATGGGGTCAAACACCACCATATGGCATCACTTAAACTTTTAATGTCCATGAAACATTACTTGCAAATACAGACACTATATGAATATTAAGGGGATGAAGTTTCTGCTACAGCAGTAGCTATAATATCCAAGTGTTTCTGGCATATATTGTAAAACCAGTACAGAATGGAAGGCCAATCCATAGGAGATGACATAGACACAAAATGGTAGCATCTATTAACATATGAAACAAATTAGCATATTAAGAAGATGGTATGCTTTTTACTTTTGCATAAAATTTAAATCTTGGCTAAATGTTTGATGCTATAGGATGCAGAACACTGACAATGTTTTTCAGAGTTGATCAATACTTTGATTTTATAATCATCATTGCTGACAATTCCACTTGGCATAATTATGCAGTACAACATGACAAAATTAAACTTAGGGGGCATTTAAGATTTTGTTGAAGTATTCTGTACTAATAACAAGCCGAAATTCATTTAATGATTTTGTTTTTATAAAACTCAAGTCAGCAACTGAAACAGCAAATTTTAAAATCAACATTCAAACATTATACAATCCAATGATTAACATGCTGGAGAATGAGGAGAACCTAGTAACAATTTTTGTTTTCCTCAATTATTTCCTTAATTTCTGTTAGAGCAGAAAGCTCCGAATGTATAGTACAAATGTGCAATTTCTGATGCAAGAGTGTTCTGAGAGTTGAGCCCACTGGCAGATCAGAGCTCCTCCGTGAAGAATTAGAGACAAGAGTCTGGATCTTAGGACTTATGTAACAAGATAAGATGCTACAAAGCTCTGCATCTCCAGCTCCTAGAGACCTGATACCCTCTTCTGATCCCACATGCACAGTTGAACACACTGTCTTATGTGCCACGTGGACATATGGAGGTCAGAGAACACCACTCAGGGGGTCAGTCCTCCTCTGCTGACACCTTAGAGGAGCCAGTGATCCAACTCAGGTCACCAAGCCTGTGCACAAATGTCTCTCCTCACTGAGCCACCCACCAGCCCACAAGCCTAACTTTACTAAGTTGACACTGTTGGTTTAGCGAGTGAGAAGAGATACATACTATCAAGGCCACACAAAAGTTTATTTAAGAGAGTTCCCAGGCGAGTGCAGAAGCAGAGAAGCAAGACAGAAGGAGAGAGAGAGACCCAGAAACTGCACGGTCTCTTTTAAGAGAAGGGTGTGTACGGGTTTACGTAGTCACGTTTATTACTTGCCTCAGTACAAAGTGCATCCCACCTCAGCCAAGTTGGCTTAGCTACGTGGAGTGTCAGGAATCTTTACAGACACCTAAACAAATAATATTAATTTGAAACAAAGTTCAAATCCTTAGAATGTATGGCTAGCTGGTCAAGGCTGTATCAAAATAAAAGCAATCACAATGTGAGGTGATACATGGTGAGGCATCCTGCACTTTTAGACCTCAGAGGGGATGCATGAGCCAGGCGCTGGGTACCAGAGATGGCTTTTCCAGAAGTGTTATCTGAGAAGAGACCTGTAGGATAAGAAGCAGGTTTCAGATGAAAATGGATAGAGGTGTCTTACAAGACAGACATTAGAAATGTTAGGGCAATAATCCAAGTGAAAACAGTCTGGCATGAAGAGCTGCTGGAGATATAGTCAGAAAGGGAAAAAAAACAAAAACTATCTGCAAAGATGCAGAATCTGGTGGTCTCCTGAAGGTGAATACATGTTGCCCAGAGAGAAACACACCAGCTATGGAGAATTTCTAGAATGCAGGCATGGTCAGGCTGCTGTTGTACAATGATTGTACTGGCTGACATTTGAAAGGTCAGGAAGAGACTATGAGGCTGACGGCAGTAGGAATAAAACAGGAACCTGGCCTGAAGCAGTGCCAGCCTCTTAGAGAAGGGATCTACTAGGCACAGCATACAGGACTGTCCATAACATGCAAAGGTAGAGTCCTAGTAAGACAATGGAACTCCAGCTGCTGCAGCCAAGCAGGAACAGGGACTTCCCCCAACCTCTATAGAGGGCTTGTGTACCAAAGCACACACAACCAGTGCAACAGTCCTCCTTGTATGTGTGCCAAGAGCAGAGTCCTCTCTTCCCTGGAGTCCCCTGAGGACTAGGGACCATCCCTGGGGGACATGGCCAGATTTTGAGCATTTGTAGCCCTGGGTATCTAGTGAATCTGCTTTGTATGCAAGCAAAATTCACATTCATCTCAGGAGGCTGCTTAATCTACCATGTTGTGTTGCTTGCTTAGCGGCTGTGCAATCACCTTATTAGTTCATGCTTTCAGTCACAGGTGAAGAAAAGGCAGAACAGTGCCCCCTGCTGACAAGCATTGAGAAAATACACTTGTTGGGATAAGCAAATGGCTGCGGATGCTGCAAGAGGGGACTGGAGGTTCTATGGCCTTGGGAACAACACTTACTCCCGCTCCAGAGCTCCTTGCCCCTAGACACAGCCATGGGTGGGAAGAAATGAAAAGGGACAAGCTTCAGGTACACACTGGCCATCCCATCAAGTAGAAAAGGGGAAGAGGCAGCAGGCTCTGCATTTCAGCAGGACCCTGACGTTGGCCATTCTGTCCTCACCTTGCCAGGAAGTTGGTCTGTCTCATGGAAAAGTACTGGCAATTCCATGTCAATATCTATAAACAAACTTGTGCAGAGATAACCCCTTAGAAGCTGGAGTCTCCCAGACACTATCTTTTGGTACTTCCTTGCAATTTTTTTTTTTTTTTGCCTATAAAAGGAGACACCCATCCCTGACAGTCATCTCCAACCAAGTCCTGTGTAATCAGCACAGCTACTTTAGCCAAAGACTTCCTTCCTGGGGGCTGTTCAGGTGACCAGAGCTTCTCAAACCACTTTCATCTTAGAGAAAGATGGGGACCCCCATTCTGACCACTCTTTCTGCTTCTGACAAGAGTGATCTTCAATACTTTCTCATTCACAAATGGAATGATTGTTATTAGATTTTCAAATTTTCTCATTTGTTCCTAATTTCTCATTTTTCCAAATAGGTATTAATTGTATTTTTACTTAATCTTTCTCTCAATGATCATTTTAAATTATTCTGTATGCCATTTGTTGCAGGTTTGTTTGTTTGTTTTGGAGCCTCCCCCTTCCCCAATTCTATTGTCAGAAAATATGGTTTGAGTCATTTACATCCTTTGGAACAGATTGATATTTTCCTCTGCAGTTCACAATATCATCAGCTTTTAATCTTTGATTTGATTTATCTCTTAGTCAGCTAACAACCATCTTAGAGCAGGTTCCAGGTGGCCTAAGAAAGGGGCAGACTTTCTACAGCACTGCCTTTCTGAAAGTGTCTTTTTTATAGTTTCACACATCAACAACCATTTAGCTGAACACAGAATTCTGGGGTCACAACCTTCTTCTTGGAAGTGCCTAGAAACAGTGGGTCTGTTTTTTGAAATGAAATCTGAGGCTTTTGCCTGCTTTGTAAGTATGCTGTTCTGCTGAGATGCTTGCTGGCTTTTTGTTAGCTTTTCTGAATCACATCAGATCCTCTCCATCCTCTTCCTGCTCCTAGTTCCTGTCACCCCACCCACAGTCTCTCAGAGCTTAAAACTCTGAGGTGAGACGCCATGCGGTAGAATGAGGGAGGTACTGGGCAATCCCCCACCCAAGTGTTCTGCAGTGTATTCAGGAACACCAAACTTTCCAAAATAATTCCCCAAGCCACTCGAAACATCAGCCACTAACACAGTAATGCAGCCACATACTCTGCACTCCCACTTGCTTTCCATGGAGGATTTAATACATATCTTTAATACTTCTATGGCCAGGACAAAAGTTACCCTCATGAGATTGAGGCAGCAATAAATTGAGTCGTGAAAAAAAATTCTCCCATATGAGTCATATGTTCTCTGTGTTCCATATTTCAGTGACAAATGATGCGGTCCCCATGGATACTCATCCCTGACCAAGTATTGCCTCTAGCCTCACCTATATCCAGATGGGTTTGCACCTCTCATTCAAGCTGCCTGATGCCTTAAGGCACTCCATCCACCTCCATGTTGTTTTAAACAGAATGGGCATAAGATGGCATTCCAGGAAGAGGACCAGGTAAGGGAAAGATGGATGATACCAAGGCTTGTGGAAGAGGAACTGCTAAGAATAGCACTGGAAGTATTGGAAGGATGAGGGGAGTTGAAGAGAAGAAATGTGGAATAGAAATATAGCTGGTCGTATTTCATACTCGTATTTTATATACGAGTATGAAATTCTTAAAGAATAAGAAAAAATCTAAACAAGTAGAAAATTTTAAAAAGTAAAACTAAGTTTAATAAGAGTTTCCAAATATCTTAGCTGTGGTCTGTTGTCTTTGAATTTCTCTTCATTCAATGTCCCCATTCATGGCAGCCACCCAAACATGGAGTCATTTAAACTAAGTGGAAACACACTTAGGGCTTCTTTAAAGATCCCTAATGTCAAAGATGACATTACTTCTTTCAGATGACCAACACGACTGGGCCATAAGCCCCTGATACCTGGCAGTCCAGCTGGGGAACTCTTGCCTTCCCAGGTGAGCATCTTGAGTGAAGAATCTCCCAGAAAGCCCTGTGTTTACCTCATTTCTAAGGGCCCCACACCAATTGACCTATATAAGCACCTGGGGCAAACCGAAGACATCACCCATTATAGGCTCTGTTGAGCAAGTTAATGAGGTTCTATGCTCCACTCTGATCCCTATCAGCAAATCCATGCTCTTTTTGCACAGAAAGTCCCTCCACTCTCAAGGAGTATCAAGGAAGAACTCTGCTCAGCCACTAACTCTATGTGTGTTGAGTTTCCTGGGAAGAGGCTCTGAAACAGAGCTTCAGCTGAAGAGAGAGAGGAGAGAGTATATGAGGATCAGGATCATGAGGAGGAGACACACAGAAATGGCTGACTCGAGCTACTGGAAGCTCACTGACTCTGAAATGACAACTGAAGAACCTTCATAGGAAGGAACCAAACCCTCCAAATGTAGATGACAGTCAAATGGCATGGGCAGTTTGTGGATCCTCTTGCAGTAGGACCAGAGTATATTCCTGATGCATGAACTGACATCCCAGAGCCCATTCTCTACAGAGGAACACCTTACTCAGCCTTGATGCTGGTAACCCTTTCATATATACCTCAAACATACCACAATGGATATGCCAGACTGAAATGACTCACCTTGGGATTTCATGCCCTCCTTGGGGAATGGATGGGGGGATGAGGTGGGGAAGGCTGAGGGAGAACTGTGGGAGGGGAAAGAGGAGGAGCAGTGGTAGACATGAAAAATCACTTTTTAAATAAATAATAAAAAAGAAAAAGAAAGTTTATTAGAGGGATCAGTCTAGAGGAACTTCTGGAAAAGAGAGGGCAGGATTTGCAAAGAGTTGGCCTTCCATCTAGCATTAGAGGCTTTGTTAAGCTTATGGAGAGGCCATAGGATTCCCAGATCGGGTAGTCCCTTTCCAGAGAAAGGTCATCCATAGATTCAGAACAACCCAGTAAGGAACATGGATGCCCCATCTGCAAAGGAAGGTTTCTGGAAAGGACAGTGCCAGGTACCAATAGTAACCAAGACTTCAGCAGCTAGGGAATTCACTTTTGCTCTGCGGAGGAATCACAGGGGCACAGGACAGTGCCCACAATGCACCTTCAGGAAACTTAACACCCTCCTCCAGAAATGAGGACATTTGCTTTGCATGTTGTCTTGTGTTGTGGTTTGTTTTTTGTCAGGATGAGGCTAGATCCTCTGCTAACTGAAGTGCCTCCTAAGCACATACAGGTCTCCTTAAGCATAATATTCTAATCATTTAATAGGCATGTAATTCAAGTGTGGAGGAGCATGGAGTAGGCAGGAATGTCCAACAATACTGTGACCTAGGATTTAAGACTTTTTATAAGTTATAATTATCACATACAAAAACAGTACAATATGATAGACTTTCAACATATCAGAGGTTTTATTTCAGCTTTGACAAAGTGGGGAGTTATGGTTGATGTTCCCAAGATGTCATCACAAGGATGTATTGTTTGAGATAAGTTACTGTTGAAGAGAGCAGAGTCTTCAAAGCACTCATCTCCATATATACAGGGCCAGAACGATGAGTAATGAGCACTCCAAAGTGCTAACTAATGTTTGTTGCAAACACTGATGAGGAAACAACTGAGATAGGAATGGGACCACGGGAATATGCATTTCAGAAGATCATCAGTAAAATATGAAAAAAAATCAATGCCTTGTCAGGAATACTGTAAGGAAACTCTAGATGAATTTTAGCAGTTTAAGGATCACTAATCTTCAGGGAAACAGGGAAGATGACTAAACATAATAAAAGCAACATATAGCAAGCTGACAGCCAACATGAAACTAAATGGAGAGAAACTCAAAGCAATCCTACTAACATCAGGAACAAGACAAGGCTATCCCTGCTCCTCTTATATATTCAATATAGCTCTCAAAGTTTTAGCTAGAGCAATAAGACAGCAAAAGAGGATCAAGGGGATACAAATTGGATAGGAAAAAGTCAAACTATCACTATTTAAGATGATATGTAAGTGATCCCCAAAATTCTACCAGGGAACTCCTACAGCTGGTAAACACCCTCAGCAATATGGCAGGATAAAAGATTAACTCAGAAAATCAATAGCCCTCCTATACACAAAGGATAAAAGAACTAAAAAATAAATCAGGGAAACATCACCTTTTACAGTAACTTCAAATAACATCAAATATCTTGGGGTAACTCTAACAAAAGAAGTGAAAGACCTGTATGAGAAAACCTTTCAAGAAAGAAATTGAAGAAGATATCAGAAAATGGAAAGATTCCCCATGCTCTTGGATAGGTAGGATCAACATAGTAAAAATGGAAAACATAGCAAAAGCAATCTACAGATTCAATGTAATCCCCATCAAAATCCCAACACAACTCTTCACAGACCTCAAAAAAACAATACTTAACTTTATATGGGAGAGCAAAAAACACAGGATTTTCCCCAAAAAATAAAAAAACAAAAACCTGTTCAATAATAGAATTTTGGGAGGCATCACAATCCCTGACTTCAAGCTATATTATAGAGCTACAGTAATAAAAAAAAACAGTTTGGTACTGGCATAAAAATAGACTTGTGAATAAATGGAATCAAATCAAAGACCCCAGCATTAATCTATGCACCTATGAACACCTAATTTTTTGATAAAGAGGCCAAGAATATACAATGTAAAAAGATATCATCTGAAAGACTGGTGCTTACATAACTGGATGGTGGTGTATAGAAGAATGCTTATAGATCCATATCTATCACCCTGCACAAAACTCAAATTCAAGTAGATCAAAGACCTCAACATAAAACCTTTACACTGAACCTGATAAAAAAGAAAGTGAGAAATAACCTTGAACAAATAAGCACAGGAAACCACTTCCTAAATATAACACCAGTAGCACAGACACTAAGAACAAAATTTATTGATGGTACCTCCTAAAACTGAGAAGCTTCTGTGAGGCAAAGGACATGGTCAATAGGACAAAATGACAGCCTAAAATAAAGAAAAAGATTTTCATCAACCCAGCATCTGACAGATGATTGATCTCTAAAGTATATAAAGAAATTAAGAAACTAGATGCCAAAAAAAACCAAATAATCTTATTAAGAATGGGGTTCAGAGCTAAATAGAGAATTCTCAACAGAAGAACTTCAAATGACTAAAAGACACTTATAGAATTGTTTAATATCCTTAGCCATCAGAGAAATGCAAATCAAAATAACTATAAGATACCATGTTACACTTGTCAGAAAGGCTAAGATTAAAACACAGATGACAGCCTATGCTGAGGGGATGTGGAGCAAGGGGAACACTCTTCCATTGCTTGTGGGAATGTTGGTAGTCCCTGAGGGCCATGCCCACTGAACTTTGACAACAACCCATGCCCTCCCCTAGGCTCTGATATCAAGCCCCTTTAAAGGCAAGGTTTCGTGTGCACCTGCCTCTTTTCTCTCTACCTTTGTCTTCTCTTAGGAGCTCTCTTCTCCCTTTCTTCCTCTTACTTTCTTCTTCCCTTCCATTTTTCTTTCTTCTTGCTTTCCCTGCCATGATAACTATAACCTCTCTGTTAATCATAATCATAAAAAATAAACCTTTTTTCTACATAGAAATAGCTGCTAAGTGTCTCCTGCTATCTGCCACTGCCTTCTGCTGCATTTCCCAAGTCCTGCATCCATAGAAACCTGCTGCCAGATAACTGAGTATATGGACCATGCCAAAAAAATATGCTCAAAATCCTAACAAATGTAAACTTGTACAGTCACTTTAGATATCAGTATGGTGGTTCCTCAGAAAACTGGGAGTCAATCTACCCAATGATCCAGAAATACCACTATTGGGCATATACCCCAAAGATGCACATTCTTGCCTCAAGGGCATTAGCTCAACTGTATTTATAGCAGTGTTATTTGTAATAGCCAGAACCTGGAAACAACCTAGATGCCCCTCCACTGAAGAATGGACTAAAAAAATTTGATACATTTACCACATAAAACAACATTCTGAAATTTTTCAGACAAATGGATAGATCTAGAAAATATCATCCTGAGTGAGGTAACACAAACCCAGACATAGTATTTACTCACCCATAAGTGGATTTTAGATGTAGATAAAAGGATAATCCACAACCCCCAAGAAGGAACTTAAGAGAGACATTCATGGATCTACTGGGGACGGGGATAAAGAAAAGATCTCCTAAGTAAATTGAGACCACAGTGGGGAGGGAACAAGGAGAGGTTGGAAGAAAGAAATGGGGTGGTTGAGTAAGGGAAGCAAGAGAGAAAGTGAACAAAGAAATTGATTTCTTGATATCTAACCCACAGTGGGGTTAGAGAGAAAACTGGTGTTAGGGAAACATCCAAGAACCCACAAGATGTCTCCAGTTAGGACTCCAAGAAATAGTGGAGAGGGTACCTAAACAGATCTTCCCCTATAAACAAATGAATGACCACCCTAATCACTATTATAGTACCTACATCCAGAAACTAATAAAGACAAAAGCAGAGATCCATAGCTAAACACTGGGTAAAGCTCTCAGTCTAGCTGAAGAGAGGGAGGAGAGATTATATGAGCAAAGGGATCAGGATCATTAGGAGAAAACACACAGAGATGGCGGACATGAGCTATTGGGAGCTCACTGATCCTGAAATGACAGGTAAGGAACCTTAATGGGATGAAACTAAACCCTCTGAATGTAGATGACAGTCAAATAGTGTGAGCCATTTGTGGATCTTCTTGCAGTCAGACCAAAGTTTATTCCTGGTGCATGAACTGGCTCCATGGAGCCTATTCCCTACAGACAAACACCTCTTTACTCAGCCTTGATACTGGGGAGAGGGACTCAGATCTACCTCAACTGGATATGCCAGACTGAACTGATTGCACATAGGGAGTCCTTTCCTTCCCTGGGGAATGAGTGGAGGCTTGGAGGAGGCTGGGAAAGGACTGGAAAGAGGGGAGGGAGGGGGAACAGGAGTGGGTATGGGAAAAACTTCTTAAATTTAAAAAAACACTAATCTGGGGGACCTCACAGAGTATTCTCAACACAAATGCTTGCAATAACAGATTTCGTTATGCCCAGCCAATAAACTCTTGCACATTAATTGAGCCAGTCAACAAATATTTGCTAAATATAATTATTCAAATCACAAAGACTTAGCAAAACACCTCTTGGAAAAGAAAGATAAAGGTAAAAAATGTACTTTATGTTTCTCAAAGGACAGTATCTCCAATGAGAAAGAAGAGAACAGGAGAGGATATAGAAGGGAATTAAAAAGCTAAAAAATAGTGTCACTGCTGAAAATAATGCAGGTAAAGCCTGGAACACTGTGAGGTGAGATACAAAGGTGACAGATGAGCAAGGTGTCTGTGAAGCACTGAACAAGGTTAACAGAAAAGACCACAGAGTGAAGAAGGGCACCTCTAGACAGAGCACTTCCTGTCCCACTACCCATCCAGAGAGAGCACTTCCTGTCCCACTACCCATCCAGAGAGAGCACTTCCTGTCCCACTACCTATCCAGAGAGAGCACTTCCTGTCCCACTACCTATCCAGAGAGAGCACTTCCTGTCCCACTGCCCAATCAGAGAGAACACTTCCTGTCCCACTGCCCATGCAGAGAGAGCACTTCCTGTCCCACTGCCCATGCAGAGAGAGCACTTCCTGTCCCACTGCCCATGCAGAGAGAACACTTTTTGCCCCCAAATCTGAGCCATCAAAAAACAAGTTTTGTTGATTATCACAGCTTTCATCTCCAAACTATATTCTCCATAATAACACATATTCATGTGTGTACTGATCAATTACTGATTCAATTGCTGGTATCCACAGCCATCATTCGGGTAACATTTGTCATGAGTTTTTTTTTGTCACATGAAACAGACCTACAAATAAAACAAAATTGTTTTGTTATGTCTGCTTAAATCTTATTTTCATACCCTAAACTTCAGTATTAAAGGACTCTATAGGACATTGGGACACTGGTATAATTGACATGGTGACACTAAGAGAGGGGCCTTTCTGGTCCATGTGCACATCTCCTTAGTAACCTCTTCCTTTCTCTACTTCCTAGTCCTCAGAACATTGTCTCCCAAGTTGATCTAGCATAATTTCTTTTTCATGTATGGCAGTAAGGGTTCAACATCCTTCCTAGACAAACAACCCTTCTTCTCAAAGATAAGCTAAGCACTGAAGGCCACCAAGTTCCCATAGCATTTTATTTTCCTCCTATAGACCCTGATGCACTGATGCTATGCGGAAATTTTCCCTCAACATTCATACTGCCCTACCAGTCAACCTGCTGTTGGTAGAATATGATTCCAGACAATTCCAAGGCACTCATCCTCCAGATTTCTGATATACATGGTGCTTACTGTTTCCCAGTAGCACATAGATATAAAACAATTAGAAGTAGTGCTCCCTCCCCCCCCCAAAAAAAAAAACAACAGGCCTGCAAACCCCACTCAACAAACTTGCTCAAGTAAAAATATTTCCTCCCAGGAACTCTAATGCCCTTCATCATACATACCATGGATAGATGGGCAAATATTTACAGTATGACCTGTCCTGTGACCTCCATGACACAGGCCTACAGATGTAGTTACTCAAATAAACAATATCCATATTTTCTATTATCATGAGCCCTGTCCCTCCACTCTCAGCCCAGTCTGTGCTCAAATTTACCAAACCTCAAAGACAGGAGCAGCTGCTCACTGTGGAAACAGCCAGACCTATCAAACATCTGCCTCTTCTGTGTCCAGGTCATCTAGAGCAGTGGTCCTCAACCATCCTAATGCTGCATCCCTTTAATACAGTTCTTGTTGTGATGACCCCCAACCATAAATTTCTTTCATTACTTCTCCATAACTGTAATTTTGAAATGGTGACAAATCATAATGTAAATGTCTGTGTTTTCTGATGGTCTTAGCAGAGCCCTGTGAAAGGATCTTTCAAACTCCAATGAGATCACAACCCATATGTTGAGAACCACTGATTTAGGGTACACAAACGCAGTCACATCTCTAAGCAGCTCACAGACTGACTTGCAAATGTGTCTTATCAAAGTACTGCATGCTCCGCCTGGAATTCAGAGCCTTTTTTATTTTCACTCTTGATGCAAGTTAGCTCAGATATCGGCTCTATTCTCCCAGATTCCTAGTCAGAGGCAGGAGGCGGTTCTAAAGTGTTACTGCCTCAACAGAAAGCAAAACAGGCCAACAAGCCTGCAGCTACTTGCATTTATCACATAACCTGAGAGCCAGATTGCAATCCCTGCCTGAATGAGATGCCCTCAAACTGGTCTCTGACTCCCCCCCACCACATGCCTAAGGTGGGACAGAAATAGATTCCTTTGCTATTAATTCTAACAGAGAAAAATCACTACCTATGAGGAATGAGGGTAGTTGTTGCAAACTGTAGTACCCCTTTTCAATAGTGCATCTGTCAGCCCCCAGTCCAGAAGCACCTGTCCAGAGTCTCACTCTAATATGCTGATGCTTGTCCAGCCACAGGAACAGCCCTTGAAACCAATGCTTCTTTTACCCCTGTTCTGATGAGGTGCAAAAGTGCCTCCAAGAAACACAAGTAAATAAGAAAACTATACAATCAAAAAGTTCTGTTTCAAAATATCTGGGATCAAAAGAGGTGAGAAATGTTCTAAGATAAATCTAACGTCCAAGCAGATGTCCCATCAAAAGTTAAGATTAAAACAAGACAGTTTTCATATAAGCGTGTTTTATCTAGTGTGTTAGTCAGCTCTTCATTACTGTAACAAAAGACTTGAGATGATGGAGGTCATCAGAATGGGAGTCCATACATTTATTCATCATTCTCAGCTGGATTCAGAGGAAACACATATTCCCAGTGGTTGCTATAAGTTCAAGGTTGCAGTAAGATTCCAGAGGCACAAGTGACATACAATAAAGTACTCTGAACAAGACATGTATCAGATACTCATCTCAATTTATTAGGAGGCCTGCCTTCCCTTATCACTTAAATGACACAGGTACCACTACCTGGATCAGCACCAAGCTACGTGAGAGAGAGCTTCATGCAGAGAAACTACTGGCTTAGTGTCTCACAGCTCCAGTCACATGGACCTGAAGAATGCATGCTGATCCTGCTCCCCAGGCAGAGCATACACCCCATGGCAAAGCAAGCAAAAACAGCATCCCACATATGCCCTAGATCTGTAGTCTCTAAGGAACAAGCATGCTAAAAGAAGACAAGTGTCTTATAATCATGCATCCAACAAGCATGACTTATAAGTCATATAAATACCAGTTTTGTTTAATGTTTTCAAACACCATTGAATCTATCTCATGAGCGATTCTTGCCTGCAATTCCAAAAACAGCATGGGGAATATAAGCCAATACAGACAAGGGCTTTTCCTAGGTGTAATCTGATCAGTGCCTCCACGGATCTTTATATTTTGCAGATACACAGGAAAAGCCAGCATCTCGTAAAGGCCCCTGAGTCAAGAGGAGAGCAGAAAAGATCAAAGCATGCTGACCTAGAGGCCCCGGGCTAAGGTAAGGGCTTCAGGGGGTGTTCTGACTTGGGGAAGCAAAATACATAAAAAATAAATAAAAAATAATTGCAGACACTACAAAAGCTTCCCTGGAAACTCACAAGAAGCAACAAGACATGTTCTTAGACAGACCACAAGAACACATCAAAGACTGGTGGGCTTCTGAAAAGATCACTGTATGCTTGTTTCAAAAGCCATCTTTGAAGGTGTTTTAGAAGTCAAGGGTACTTCCAGTGGAAGTCAACTGCAAAGTTACTCAGAGTGAAAAAGAGCTGCAATAAAAAAAGGCCTCTTTGGCCTTTCCAGAGGTAAGCAGCGGGAGCTGCAAGAGACATGCTGAGGGAAGAAGCCACCCTGGCATCCTGTTAACCTCCAGGGCAAGGGCCGTCATTCCCTGAGGAACAATTCTAGGTCAAGGTTGAGCTGATGGACTTTGCTCCTTGACTTATAAATGTGAGAAAACTGAGAGGTAGCTGAACAGTAGAATCCCAAAGTGCGCCTGCTCAGGCTCTTCTTATTTAATCAAAGGCACACATACTCTGGCTTTGATCCTCTGCAGTAGGGGTCATCAAACACGCCTCTGGGCCACCTCCATCCTTTTCACCTTTTGAAAATAAAAACGTTCTAATGGAACACAGTCAGGATTAGCTTCAAGAACACACAGCCCATGTGTCACCAAGGGCTCAGACAGAGAAAGGCTCACAATTGGTCAATTGGTTTAATGTTGCTGGTGGCATTTTTTTTTCAGTACTGGGCTTTGACTCTGGAGCTTCATGTGTGCTCAGCAAATATTCTCCTTTGAGCTATATGCTCTGCTTTTTTTCTTTCTTACTTTTAATTTTTAGATGAACTCACCCTAAAGCATCCAGACTAGCCTTGAACATGTTCTGTGTCTTAACTATGGTTTCTATTGCTGTGAAGAGACACTGTGACCACAACAACTCTTATAAAGAAAATATTTAGCTGGGGCTAGCTTATGGTTTCAGAAATTTAGTCCATTATCATCATGGTGGCATGCAGGCAGGCAGACATGATATTAGAGATGAAGTTGAAAGTTCTACATCTTGATCTTCAAGCAGCAGAAAGTAGGCTTGAACTTATGAGACCTCAAAGTCCACCCCTATCATATAGCTTTTCTAACAAAGCCACACCTACTCCAACAAGACCACACTTGCAGATAATGCCACTCCCTATGGACCTATAGGAGCCACTTTCTTCAAATCCTGTAATCCAGGCAGGCCTTGAATTTGCAATCTCCCTGACAATCTCTTGAGTATCTGGAATTACAAACCTGAGCCATCAGGCCAATCTTAAATTCTTAATAATAAAAGAGGCCCCACGTTTTCATTTTGAACTTTCTCTGCCCTATCATTTAGTCATTCTTAACCATATGGCACCTGTTTATTTATGTGTATATATATATATACATATATATATATATATATATATGACTGCTCCCACACTGAGGTGTCAGAGCTGGGTATTAGTGACAAGCTATGTGGTCTGAAAAGCTAACAATGTTTACTAACTAGCCCTTTGCAGAAAAAGAAAAGGCCAGCCTTAGCCTTTTGAAATGGTGTTGATGTGTTGATATTCACTTTGTGCAGAATAAAGGTGGTGAGAACCATTGTCCTTCAAAAGAGGCTGTGGCTCAATCCTCCTTCAAGTCCTGTTCTGCACATGTAAGTTTATCAGCCATGAGTCACCTCACTTGCCACCTGAAATCTCTTCAGTGCCATATAAAAGTCTATTCTGTCTTGGGGTTAGGAAGATGGCTCAGCAGTGAGGAGGGTTTACTACTCTCTCTGAGGATCTGAGTGTAGTTCCCAGAACCCATGTCAAGCAGGCCACAACCAACTGTAACTCCAGCTCCAGGAAACCTAACATCATCTTCTGGTTTCTATGGGGACTGCACTCATGTACCACATACACATACTATGAAAAATCTATCTTTTAAGTTTATCCTTCCCTACTCTTCCAGTTGCTGTGATTAGACTCCCTCACCAGAAACAACTTGGAGGACAAAAGGAAGGGATCATTTCAGCAAATACTTTCAAGTCACAGTCAGGGAAGAACTTTAAGGCAAAAACCAAGGAAGTGGGCTGATTATTGGTTCACTGTCTGGCTCATGCTTAGCTAGTTTTATATATATATAACATATAACCCAAACCTAATTTCTCAGGAATAATGTCGCTATGAGGGGCTAAGACCTCATATATCAATTATCAGTCAATAAAGTTTTTCGCAGACAGTCTGATTTGAGCAATTTCTCAATAGAGGTTCCCTCTTCCCAGGTGACTCCAGATTGTGTTAAGTTAACAGCAAACATTAACCAGTATCAGTATGCATACTGACTTGCATTAACATTATCTGCACAACTCTTTGTATATTACATAAGTCTACACCTATAAAAAAGATAAAAGAATTTATGAAAATATGTTTAACTTGTGAGCATGTGAATTGTAAATGTATTACTTAAGTGTGGAAAAGCAAAATATTAAAATTCTGTCCTCAACAGTACAGCCTTCCCCTCTCTATGGAAGTGCTATAGTTTAGACCTGAAATGTCTGTCAAAGGCCTGGTGCTAAGGCTTTGTTTCTCAAGGTGGCGCTATGGTAAGGATGTAGAACCCTTAGAAGGTGGGGACAAGTGAGATGCTCATAGGTCGTTGGTCATGCTCCTAAAAAAGGCTGAGGAATCATGGCTCCTTTTTCTTGATTTCCTTTCACTCTTCAATTCTAGATATGAGCAATGTAGCTCTTATACTCACTCATGCCATGATGTGTACCTAGGACCAAGTTATGATAGACTGGAGTCTCCAAATCTGTGAGCCAAAAATTAAACTTTTTTATCATAAGTGGCCTATCTTAGATAACAGAAAGCTTACAGATACCAAAAATTGCCTAAAATATATTATTAGTCCCACTTCTTATTCTACAATTTTACACTATATAACTATCCCTGTTACCAGCAAGTGACCCAGTTAAGTGGCAGAATTTGCTATCATCAAGACTGGCCACCATGAAGCTTCTCAGAGATATTAGCCACTCTCTTGCTTCCCCAGACTCTCTGAGAACACAATCAAATGGTTTTAAACCCCTGAGCCTTCTGGTTCCTTTCTTAATAGGCCACGTAAGTTCTTGCATTTGGGCCTCATTCTCCAAAAACCCTATTACGTACAAACTTCAGAAAGACATCTGTGGTGATGTAAATAGGAATGGCCCCCATGGACTGGCCCACAGGGAGTGATACCATTAAGAGGTGTGGCCTTGTTGAAGTAGGAGTGGCTTTGTTAGAGGAAGTATGTCACTGTGGAGGTAGGCTTTGAAGTCTCATATGCTCAAGCCATGTCCAATGTGGCACCAATCTTCCTGCTGCCTGTAGGTCAGAATGTAGAGCTGTCATTCTCATCTCCAACATCATGTCTGCCTTCAGGCCATCATGCTTCCCACCATGACAATAATGGACTAGACCTCTAAAACTATAAGCCAGCCACAATTAAATGCTTTCCTTTATAAGAGCTGTCATGGTCATAGTATCTCTTCACAGGCATAGAAACCCTAAGACAACATCTTTGAAAATGAGTGTCTTTCACAAAACTCAGGCAGACCACATGTCAACACACTCCTGCTTACCACAATCTGTACTTCCTTTTCTGCCTCTTGCACGTAAAGCCTGCTTTCAGGAATGTTCACTTTCAGTATAATTGGTGTTGAGATCAGGCTATATCCTATTTTAAGTTACTCCATACCATTTCAACAGTGGTTTCTCAGGCTATGCCTTACCCTAGAAGACCCTATTTTTCAAGCATCTTTTTACTCCATCTGAGGGAAAAGGATGACAGCCCCTGGGTAGATGCAGACACCAAACATCTGTCAGGTACCAACTTTCCTACACACACTGATAAATGACTAATTCTTGGGAATGAGAGGAAGGCACCATACTAGTTTATTGGAGTTAAATGAGACTGTGGGGACTCATAGGTGTATTATAATCATATCAGAAAAATAGGCTCAAGAATTTATCAGGCATGCCAGATGAAAGAAAGGATATCCTATAATATGATAGACACTATTACAGACGGACCAAGGACATGGCATGATTCCATACTAACATATCTGGTCAGTTCATCAAGTACCAAGATTTCCTGAATTCTTTAGGAGCTGTGGGACAGCTAAATTTCT
Source organism: Sigmodon hispidus (assembly GCA_004025045.1). Taxonomy (NCBI): domain Eukaryota; kingdom Metazoa; phylum Chordata; class Mammalia; order Rodentia; family Cricetidae; genus Sigmodon; species Sigmodon hispidus. Next base: position 6,215 of record PVIH01021765.1, on the reverse strand, counting down.
CACTGTTGTTGCAGTCTGCTTGCTTGCCAGCCTAGCTGTTTGCATATTTGTTCATCTGGCCCTGAACCAGACCTACTGATCTCTGCCCCCACCATATCACGCTATCTGACCCTGGCTCAGTCTTTCACCTAGCTGCTGAACTCTATAGCTTTTTTCTCTAAACTATCCACAGAAACTCTAACAGCAAATCTCTTCCAGCAGGACTGAGCTCATTATTGTATCAATAGAAACTCTTTCTTGGCCCAATCTTGATCTTTTTTTATTAACTGTTTTTCTTTTTCTTTATTTTTTATTTTAAAAATTAAAAATAGTTTGTTTTGTCAAACAATATATTTTCATCATGGTTTTCATTCCCTAACACTTTCCAGATCCTTCTACCTTCCTACTCATTCAAATCTATAACCTTTCCTGCTCTCATTTAAAAAAGAAAAAGAAAAAAGCATCCAAAAAGCTTATAAAATAAAATGAAACAAGCAAACCAGAATTGGCCAAAACAAACAAATAGAAATTAATAGAGCCTAAGAAAAAGCATAAGAAACACACATAAACCACATAGACTCCGACACACACACTCACAGATATCTCATAAAAACACACAAATGGACGCCATAACATACAAGCAAGACCTGGAAGAAAAAACAAAAACTGTGTAGCTATTTTGTTTTCAGAACAGATTATAGTATCATTAGATTGCTACCGTCCTCTGTTAAAATTTTTGATATGACTATTCATGCATGGCTGTGAGGACGGCACAAACTTCAGTATGACACAGATCAAGGCAGTTACTTACTAAAGTTTGCCTCAAGAGTCTTAGAATATGTGGTGGTCAGCTTCCTGTGAACAATTTGTATCTTCACAGAAACAAGTAGCTCCAAACATTTAGTTTTAGTTTTTTATACTTTATTAGTTTATGAATAATTTGAGTTTTTTCTAAATAAGGATGCTAAGTCAGAATTCACAACAAAGAAAACATTACTAAAAAAGTAAAGATAACACTTCTGACAGTTGAAACAAGTTTGTAAATCAATGGCATTTTCATCTTCTAGCTCAAATTGAAAATGTTTGTTCATAGCTAGGAACAGCACTGTGGTTATTTTCATACACTCTTGAAAATTTCTGCATATCCATAATTGCAGAAAAGAGTCATGGTTGTAGTTCAAGGCCAGGAGTCCAAGGAAGTGTTTAAGCCAATTTCAGCACCTCCATGATATTATAAATTCTAACAATGATACAGTTTATTTGGATGACACTGATAGTCATGTGAGAAGAGAATGGAGATCTATTTTGATGACCTATCATCATACATCCTTTTATTCTTCAATGGTTCTCTAAGTTCCATGAACTTTGCATGAGAGCTTTTGTTTAGCAGTGTGTATGGCTGAGATTTTAAAATAATCACTCATGAACTTCAACATGATTTGCTTCCCCTTAACACTGATCAAAAGTCTTTATGAAGTTCTTGAAAGCTTGCTTAGTTTGAGTGTCTGAGTGTCTGTGCCTCTTTATAAAAAGTCTGCTGCTCCTTTTTAATTTATTTGAATTGAACAAAGAAGGGCCTTTAGTCATGTCTACTTGTATTTTTGTACCTTCCCATTCTCTATGTAAAATGTAAAGATTTTTTTTTAACATTTTGAGTAAGTGCATTGTCATTTGCTAGAAGGAAGGAGGCAGGACTCTAGCTCCAATGTTTGTGTCAACTTAGAACTTACATATTGTAATCCTACCTCCAACTTGGATGGCTTGGCCCACTCTTTATCTTATATTCATTCTGTAGCCCACATTTTTTGCTTGTAGATGCACAGAAATATTTACTTTATGGATTGAGAGCTACTACCAGTGATTAAGATTAGAATATAAGAACCTGCTTGCACTGCACCTCATCCAGGCTATGGAGGTAGCTGAGTAAACGACAAATTGCTATCATTAAAATTGTAAACCTTGTGACTTTAGTGTAACTTGTCAGAAATCAATAAATTTGACGTTGTGGAAGGGTATAAATGTGTTCATCTATGTTTTCAACACAGTTCACTCATGACAATCAGCAAAGTCAGACAGTTCCCTTATGACATACTCTCTTACTTGCTTATAAGAGCCTGCACTTCATTATTTAAAGCACATCATGGCATGGCACTTGCCATTTCATAGATGCTTTGAGGAAGAGAGGCCAGACAAGGAGCAAAGAAGATATCAGCATATGAGATTCCTGACTCAGCTGAGACTCCTCAGCCATCAGCCAACAGGAGACCACCGCTGTTCTCTAACAAAGGAGAAGAGGCTTCTCCTGCCAACCAAGATGGTTCTACAATATTAGCAATGTAAGTTCACTCAAACAAATAAGTCTCATCTTCATATGCCCTATCTTTCTCTGTCAAAACATTGGCTTGCCACAGTCCCTCTGATGCTATAACTCATTGTCCAGCATTGTCTGTACCTCAGCTTCCAGATAAGTGTGTCTCGTGTAAAACACCCTGGACGCCCATTAGCTTTCACACTGTACCTGTAGGTGCAGTTAACTGTCCTATTAAATTAAAATTTACGTTCTTCTTAATTTTCTTTTATTAAGGCCTCTAATTCTAATTCTATTATAACCAGAGAAGTGACACCCAGATACTCATTATCATCAACGACCACATTGACCACGCTCACTTACCTCTCCTTTTTCCTACACCACTTCTCATGTCACTAAATACCACCACACTCCAGGTATTCTTAGCATGCAACAATATATTTCCCACAGGCTTCAGACAAGAAAATCCAGCCCCAAAATCATGTCTAGATGATCTGCCACTGGTCTTGGTCCCAAAACATTGACCCTGATCCAGGTTCTGCACCTCTTCTTTTCCAGAACCAGCCATCTCTGGGAAGCAGGATGGTGAAGAAGGGAAAACATGAAGCAAATACAGAGCCTGAAAGAGCTGTGTAAGAAATGCCAGCACATGGTTCATAATACTCCCTCCTCTAGAGAGCCTGTGTTGGCTCATTGTGTCTTCAGACATCCTTTCTATTTTAGGAGAATAATCATCCTCTGCTCCTCACCATCTCCTGTGCAATTTTCTTACACGTTAAAGCTACCACTAAGTCGTGCTAACACCACAGCTACCACCATTTCCCTGTTCATCTGATACCCATGTGCATCTGTGTGGATTCTAGGGAAGTGGAAATCTCTGCTCTGGTCAAGTTAGAGTGGGCATTTATTGGAGCATCTAGGGCAATGGAGAAATGCTGATGTCCAGTTTGGCCTCCAGGGAAAGCAGAAACAATATAGAGGGTATCAGGAAACAGGCTTTCCAGGATGTCAGCCTAGCTTTAGGAGGCAGGCAGGCTTGCCTGAATCAGGGAGGGGCATATGCTGCATCCAACAGGGAATAATTAAGTTGTAATTTGTTGTCTCATTATCCCAATCCTCTAGTAGTTTAGGTTTGGAAACATCCATCCAGCTTTAAAAATAAGTCCCTCAGACGAAGATGACAGCTAATTCTGCTACTCACACTCAAAACAAAATAAAATGTTTGATATAATTCTCCTTTAAGTATTAGAGTGAAAGGCGTTTAAAATTTTATTAACCTATTCACTAACAAATTAATATACTCACTTATTAGTAATTTCCTAACATATTTATGTGAAGGATAGTGTTTGAAGTAGTGTAGGCATTACAGCAGTTCCTGTTATCTGTGACGGATGTATTCTGAGATATATTTCCCCACCACCACCACCACCAATGGATGCCTACAACTATAGATCTTCTATGCAAGATCTTCTGTGCCTAATGTTTTTTTCTATGCATATATACATGTGTTAAAATTTTTCCTGAAGAAACAAACAAATGTAGATGCGTTCCACTTAGGGTACTAATGATGGGCCAAAGAACAAATGCATTTAAATCTAGCTTGGTGGATTAATTACTTTAATCAGGGTTATAAATAGAAGCATGGATGAAGGGTTAGAGGAACATGGGTAACCTATGGGTGGCTGAACCACTGAAAGAAAAAAAAAAATCTCACCCCTGCAACTATTAACTGCTTTTATGTTCTTGGAGGGGTGTGGCCTTGAGAGCCATCCATCATGATGGAAAGTTAATGAACAAAACTTTATGTTTAACTAATCACAGGTACTGACAGTTCAAGGAGTCAGTGCCATGCCTGGAGGACATGTTTCACAATAAATCCTATATGGTTTAGTTCATACCTTACACATAATACGAAGTTACTCTGGTGGGTAATCTTGGTTGTCAGCTTGACCACATCTGAAAACAACTAAAACCAAAGCATCTTACCATGCCTGTGACGGATTTTTCTTGATTGGATCATTTGGAGTAGAAAGACACACCCCAAATCTGGACCATACTTCTAGGGGCAGCCCACATAAAATGAAGAAACCTTTTGACCCAATCACATTCTTCCTTGTAAGTTCATCTATCCTACTGCTGAATCATTTTTTTTTATGGTATTAGAACCTGCTTATTTAGTACTCCAATATAGACCAAAGCTGAGACATCCAGTCTCATAGACTGAACAACTACTAGATTACCAATCTTCTGGTTCGGAGATAACCTTTATTGGACTAGCCTGTAAGCCACTCCAATACATTTTCTTTTAACATATTATATAAATACATATATATGTGTGCATATATATAATAATTTAGGTGCCTAAACAGGACATTCCCTGTAATCAAATGAATAATCACCCTAAGTGTCGTCACATAACCTACATCCAACAATGAATGGAGGTGGAGGCCAATATCCATGGGTGAGCACTGGGCTGAGCTCCCCTTGCAGCTGAAGAACTGGAGAGAAGAGTCTGTAAACAAGGAGATAGGGAGTATGAGAAGGAGTCCCACAGAGATGGCTGCCTAGAGCACGCTGGAGAGCGCACTGAATCAAGAACAGCCCCTGGGGAACCACAGGACAAAGAGCTAGGCCCTCCAAGGTTAGGCAACTGTCAGCTAGCATAGGCAGTATGTGGAGCCTCAAGGGGTGGGATCAGACTGTGATCCTGTAAATGGGCTGGCACCTTGGAGCCCATTCTTTGCAGAGGAGTACCTAGCCCAGCCTTGATACTGGGATGAGAAAATTGGACCTGCCTGAAGTGAATGTACCATGTGAAGCTGACCAACCTTGGGACTTCCAGTCCTTTTGGGATAGGGAATCAGGGGATGGGATAGGGGGAGGCTGAAGGCTGACTAGGATGGATTGGTGTCGTGCCCAACCTCGACAGCAAGGAAGAACTCGACTCAGGATTCTTCTCTCCAGCCGTTTATTCAGGACCTGTGCACAATCTTCTGACTTCAGACTTCCGACCCCGGGGGGAAGCCCGCTCGTGGCTAAATACCCTCTGGGCCTCCAACCCCAGTCAGCTACGTGGACATTGCCCATAGGTCCTAGGACGCGGAAGCAAGCCACCATCCTCGCCTACAGCCAAAAAAGGAGTTGTTTACTCCCGAGAGCACTAGCCCTTGGGAGGGCTGAAGGCGGAAACCGGCGCCATCTTTAGGGCGCGGTACAATGCTCCCTACAGTTCCCCCTTCTTCATTAAAAAAAAAAAAAGGCAGGCAAAGCAGAGGTCTAGTCTCTGAAGTGCAAAAGGAACATGTACAAGTATCGCTCCGGGTGTCATCCACCCAGACAATCCCTGACCTGTCCGACACCCTTTTCACAGAGGCAGGCAGTTGGGTGTCAACCTGCATGCAACCAGACATACTCCTCATGAGTTCCCGTAAGCCAGAGAACTCATGTGCAGTGCTAAGCCTCGCATCCTGCAAAACATTAAGGCTTCTCCTTTAGGGAGGCCAAGCAAGCTTAGGGGGACTGATCAACTCCAATGGCTGAAAAATGCTTGGACAACCGTGGCTGCATCGCGACACTGAAGGAACCTAACACGGCAAATGCACCACAGGCAAACTAGGAATATCAGCACCATCAGGCTCGCCAGAGCTCCCATTCCACCTACTCTTTCTGGTGATCCATAGTGGCGGAGAACCAGGATGCCAGTCCTTCTGCCAGGTCCTCATCCACTTAGGTAGAATTCACGATCACCATGGTCACTCTCAGCTGGGCTGTCAAGTTTTCGAATTCACCAATCCAGTTTCCTAAAAGATAACTTGACAACTGTTTAGACAGATTTACAGCATGAATAAAGTTCTGATATTGTACACTAGTCCCTCATAATTCTGGAAACTTCCATTCACAGCCATGCTCGGCCAGCTGCCAAAGAGTA